>BQNB010003246.1:0-116571 GCA_026074375.1 Tanacetum coccineum
CTCGAAGACTAATCGGGGGGACTTCTATGTGATTGACCCTTGTCTTGGATTTGACTACTATGTCATCCACATAGTCTATAGTTCAACTTTTGGTTCATAAGAAGTAGCATATTCGATTGAAGACTTCTGTGGTTCAACAACTTTAAGATCTTTTTGAATTCCGGGTGAGTAATCTCCTTGGTTTGGGTGAGGTAATGGATCATTGTTGAGAAGTGCCTCGAGAATGAGAATGTCACCCTCGGGATCGTAGTACGTAGCATTGAAAACTGGTGAAACTGGTTCATCATCGATTGCTATAAAAGCATCGGCTTCCTCAAAGAGTAGAAAATCGCTTTCATCAAAAGGAGTAAGTCTTGGAGATGAAGTGAAAACAATCGGATCGTAGTACGGAGAAGGATTGTTGTAAGCAACGGAATCGGAAAATCCAAGTACTTCTCTCCTTCGTAAATGGAAGGTGCATCACCACATTTAAGGGTTAAAGATTGATCATCATTCCTAAGAGTAATCTCTCCTTCGTAAACATCGATTAAAGCATGAGCCGTCCTAAGAAAGGGTCGCCCGAGTATTAACGGTACTCGAGGATCGGCTATGAAATCAAGAACAACAAAATCGGCGGGAAAGTAAAACTTCCCTACTTTGACGAAAACATTCTCGGCTACACCGGTTGGTTTGGAAATTGTACGGTCGGCTAACTCTAAAACCATTTTTGTTTCAGTTAGGCCCGGGAGTTGAAGCTTTTTCCAAATGGATAAAGGCATGAGATTGATACTAGCACCTAAATCGGCAAGGGCTAAGTAACTATCGAACTCCGAAAAATCACATGGAATGAGAAATCGACCGGGGTCACCTAGCTTTTCTGGAAGCTTTTTTAGGACAACCGCACTACAATTTTCATTCAACGGCGTTTTGGTCAATTCGATCAACTTGTCTTTATTATTTAACATCTTTTTAAACATTGACGCAAACTTTGGCATATGAATGAGAGCATCCGCAAAACTAATCTCAAAATGAAGGTTTCGAAAGATTTCCATAAACTTTGAAGAAAGAATGTCATCTTTTTCACGAATCTTTTGTTTGTTGAGTCTCGACGGGTAAGGCAAATTAGGTTTGGCTTTGTTAGCAACGAAAGAAGGTTCTTCGATTGGTTCTTTGTCTTTGGTTTGTTCTTGGACCAATGGAGGAGGTTGGATGTCTTCGGTGCTCGGTAGCTCCGTATCCTTTGTCACCTCACTTTCCTTTTCCACCACCGGCGGTGGAATCGGAGGTCCATCGTATGAAACACCACTACGAGTTGTAATTGCCTTGGCTTCGTTTCTAGGGTTTGGAATGGTATTGCTTGGTAACGTACTTGAACTTGAAGGTTGGTTGGTATGGTAGCTTTGCATGAAACTGAGCATCATCTTCTGAAAATCATCTTGTTTCTTTTGAGAATCATTGTAAACTCTTTGAAAATCATTTTGGTTTCTTTGAAAATTATCCAACTTCATTTGTAAGTTATTCATGTTTGCATCATTAGCTTTAGCATAACTTTCAAAATCCGTTTTAGACACTCCTTGAATTTGTGAAACGGGAGGTAAAGCTTGATTAACCAAAGGTTGATTTGTTGGTGGTTGGTATGGTGGGGCTTGATAAACGGCTCCTTGATTGTTTGGACGGTTTTGGTTAAAGTTGGTTCCACGGTTTTGATTCGAATTGAAATTATTTCCTTGATATCGGTTTTGCGTTGTTTATGAACAATTTGTTGATTGATCCGGTGTGTACTCATTTGACTTGCCAATTGGATGGTTGGTTTCTTTGGAAGTAAATTGCCAACGGCTGCACGGTTTGTTGTAAATTGTTGGGATGTTGTCATGAAAACGGGAAAATAGTTTCCTCCTCGTGTTAACGGACAAGGTTAAAATTGTGATTTCGTCCACTAGTAATCACTTTCTTTCCTCACCGCTTTGAGGTGTGGAGTAGTAACATACTAATGCTTTCATTTCATTCATCATTGTTTCATCTTAATATGTCATCTTATCTCCTCCAATGAGAAGCAGCCTATTTGTTGGCATATCGAAATAATTATTAGAAGGTGAAGTGTAGAAAGAGGAGAATCCGTACTCACTCTTGAATCATTAGCACGACTTCTGGGTGTAATGAACTTTTGACGTGCTTTCAAATATTACGCTAATCCGTAGTGAGGCATCTTGTCTAAGAAAATGCCACACGCGGCGAATCTAACGCATTGATCGTTGAATTCAAGAACATTGTAAAAAGTATCGAGTTGTGTAGTTTCGAGAAGCCATGGTGTGTTACATTGACGTAAGAGTCTTTAAAAGTCACCATGCTTCATTGAAGGTTTCGTTTGGTTCTTGGAAAAAATTGGTGATTTTGTTTCGGAGATAAGTTGTTTTTGAAGGTGGAAAGAATTGATTTATGAATTTTGAAACAAGGTCGTCCCATGTGAGAATTGATCTTGGAGGTTCCTTGTCTAACCAATCTCGGGCTTCACCGTCTAGAGAGAAAGGAAAAAGCAAAAGCTTTATCGAAGTGTTCGGAACTTCGGGATGTCTAAACGTTGAAGTGACCTTGTTGAAAAATCGAAGGTGATTGTGAGGGTCTTGTCTACCCGTAAACTTATTACTTTGCACAAGATTGATCAAAGGTTGTTTAAGCTCGAAATTGTTAGCATTAATCGGTGGAACAACAATAGCATCTTCATACCCCTCGATGGGTGCTTGTAACATTTGGGCCATCGTACGATTGTCGGCCATTGCAACAATGTTTTGATCGACAATTGGTTCTTCTAAATCAAAATTTTCAACAACAACCGGAAGAGTTTGTTGTTGACGACGTCTTCGAGATTGCGAACGAGTGCGCATAAAAAGAAAAACTAAAAATCAAAAAGCAAAACTTTACACTATTTTTATATATATATTTTTTTCTTTTTTTTAATTAACAATGAATTTTAACGGTTACACGGAAGAGACTTAAACCAAATAATCAACTACTTCACGGTAGCTCTCGAAAATTGCTTTTCAAGGTGAGCCGTACTTCGTAGAGACACAAATGGCAAGTGTTAAATCTTTAGTTCGATTTGGGAACCAACAAGTTCACCGGAATTGATTATGATAATACCTCCGTTGAGAGTATTATATTTTGGTATTTTTACCAATTGGTGACTTTTATTTCTTAATTAAAAAGGAAGATTTTTTTATTTTTTTTATTTTTCTATTTTTTTTTGGTTTTTTATCTTTTACTTATACTAAAAAGAAAAGGAAAATATTTTTTACTTTTTATATTTTATGATTTTTTTGATTTTTGAATTATAAAACAAGAATGAAACTTTCGAGGGTGAAAGGATCTTCAAACCAAATAAAACTCAAAACGAAGGAATCTTAAACACTAGTCCCCGGCAGCGGCGCCAAAAACTTGATAGTAGTTTTATATACTTGTAAAATATACCACAATATAGTATAAACCTAAGAGCAATTAAGAATAATGCCCATGTGACCTCGGTAAAATTCAGTCTTTAATATATATATATTTATATATAAAATATGTATATGTTTAAACGGGTATGTTATTGATCACCCGGGTCGTTTCCCCAACGACTAGTGAAATTGAAACCTCGTTTAAGCTTGAATTATGATTTGAATGAAGCAAAGATTTTTTTGGTAATCTATATCTACTAAATAAAAAACAACAATTAAAATGGACAATTAAAAACAATTAAACAATTAAACTAATACGGGAAACAAATAAAACGCGACAATTAAGCAAACCTACTAAATTTAAACCCTAAAATTGCAAATTAAGTTTCTAAACCTAAATTATGATAAAATAAAATTTTAAGAAAAAGAAAAATATTTTTCGAATTATTTTTGAAGTTTAAGATTTAAAAACTATTTAAAACTAATTAATTCCTAGAAAATATAAAAAAAATATAAAAATAATTGAAATTATATTTTTCCTAAATAAAATAAGTAAAAATAAATTTTTAGAAAAAAAAGAATTACTATTTTGGGTTTTTGTTTTTTTGTTATGGTTTTTAAGTTTTTAAACTAGTTTGAACTTAAAATAATAAAAATATTAAAGATATTTAATCCTAAAAGTTTTTTAAAAATTTACTACTAAATAAAAAAGTGGCCACAGAAAATTACTAAATAATAAAAGCCCCAAATTTAACTTTTTATTAAAGACTAATTAAACTAATTATAACATATATCCCTTTATTATTAATTAAAATTAATTAAAAACTAATTAAAAACTAACCTAGGGACTAACTATGCAAAGACCTAGGGACTAACAGTGCCAATTTTAAGAAAACTAAAAGTTACACAAACAGTCCCTGAGGCCCAACCCCGACTTCACCCCAAGTCCTTTTAAGCCAAATTAAGATGACTTCTTAAAAAGTGCTTATGAGAGAAAACTCAAAAAAGCAAAGTTGTAGAAAAAGCTGGTGGGAACAATTTTAATGAAAACACTATGGGCTGAAACCAACTGATAAGCTCAATAAGAGCTTTTCTTTAAGCTGACTTCAGTGGGAAGGCTTTATCTCAAGGTTTTAGTAAATAAGCTGTAAAAAGCTCAAAATGAGTTCAAAATGAAAACCAAAAGAAGTTTTGCAAATGCTTATAGTTTGCTGGCTTTTGTGAAAAGAAAATAGAGCTGGAAATTCATTTAAGCTACTGAAATTAAGGAACAAAATAGCAAACTCAGGAAATAAGCAAAAGTGCATGAAATTTAGATAAGCTAAAACACATGAAAAGGACAAACTAGATTATGAGCTATAGAGAACTTATTAAGCTACTAATTATCTATCTATTTAAGCAACAAAAACTACTACCTTAAGCTAGAATTTAGATTTTAAAGTAAATAAATATTACTCATACTGTTTTGGCTTTTTTGGCTGATAGCTGTTTTAAAGCAAAATTAGTAGCAATCTAGTTGGATAGGAAAATAACGGTCATTTCCTATATTAAGCTTTTTAAAAACATCTTAAACCTAAACTGAGCTCCTAACTTCTATAATTACTAGCTAATTTATATCTCAAAGTGTCAGGCAGGATCTGAGTTGTTCTGCTGGTGCATTTTGCACAAACACAAAACCAATGGTGCAGGATACCTAATATGGTAATCCTGCAAAACTTTTTTTTTTTTTTTTTGGACACACTCATTTGAGTGTACAAACATAAATCAAGGATCAAACAAAAGTTCAAGTTGAGCTGAAATCAAGTTTACAATACACCTTTAGACAAAAAAACCTCCCTGGAGCTGACAGATACATAATAAGCCTTAACTTCCTTAAAATTCCAAACTAAACTCTTAATTACTATTTAAAACTTGATTACTTAATAAAACTCAGCTTACCAAAGACTATTTGTCTAATTATGATGACTTGGGTGGTCAATAATTACTTAAATCCAAACCCCTTTCAGAAATGGAGCAATTTAAGAAATGCTTAAACAATGAAACTAATGACAAAAATTTGATAACCATATAATTTTTAGCTTAACACTAACTTACTTAACCTAATTTAACAGCTAAATAAGCATTAATCTAGACATAAGCTATTTTATCTATTTTTGGATTTTTCAAGGTTTTATGACAAGATTTAAGCAAAACTATGATCTAGACTAAGAATAACAAAAACAGATTAACTTATAAGATATATGAGCTAGATAAAACATAAATAAGTATATAAGCTAATCAGAATAAGCAGATCTAATTAGAAGCTATTTAACTACTATTAAGGCTAAAATTTAAGACAAAAGAAATTTAAATGGAAACTAACCCTTGACTTCAGCTAAACAGAAGTTTATGCTCAAAATGAGCTTATCAACAAGCTCTCCTAGCTTATTTATAAGCTAGGAGTAAAAGTTCATCTTGGTTATCCATTTCAACCAACTTCCAAAAGCTCTCCATTCATATGCAAAGGTAGTTAATAGAATTTAAGCTGATTTTAAAATGTTAAAGTAAGATTAAGGTGAGTTGAGCTCAATTTTAGCTTATAGACTAAAAGAGCTTATTGAGTAGCTTATAGGATCTAGCTTAGCATTTAATAGAAAATGAGAGCTTATTTGGTAAAACAAGAGAGCTTAAAAGAGATTTAAATCAACTGTATTTCATTAATAAAAGCTTGTTACAATACCTTGCAAGAATTACAATGATCAAAGAGAAAATTAAGCTAAAAGTTGATATTAAGCTAAAATCTATCCTAAAAGCTACGTCCCTGTGTGTGAAGAGTGAGGCCCTATTTATAGGTGCTGAAAGAAGCTTCTAGGTCCCTTGCCTTCATCTCCAATTCTTTAATCTCATCCCTTGATTCTCTTAATCATTGGATCATGAATATTGGCCGTTGGATCAGTGTGGTTACTTGAGGATTGCCCCCACCCCCCCCCCCCCCCCCCCCCAAGCTGTCACCCTATGATTGTGACAGCTTGTGCTATTATGGAGTGATTTGAGAGCAAAACCCTCCAATAAGTGTGCTATCACCTTTGGTTAGTGTCTCTGAGTGAGAGAGAGCTTAAGCTAACCATTGAGATGACTGAAATGACCCCTCCTTAGTGCTTAGAAGCCCATGAATTGACGATCTTAACCCTCAATTTTCAATTGGCCTTTGATAATTACAGTGTGGTGAAACGAGGGTGACGATGAACAGTAATTCCCTCCTTGGCGCCTTTTTAAATTGTAAAACGGGTAAAACATTTTTGAACTTTGGGTTAATGACACAAATGGTCCTTGTCTTTGTTTCCCTCTTTTGTAGTTATAATTAGGTTTGGGAAATTGCTGGTTTAGTCCCTGGAGTTTAGGAAAAAGGGAATTGGACTAGGATTTGGGCCTAAGGATCCGGGTATGGGGTTTTGGGTTTTTTCAGGGCCCTTTTTGGTTTTAAGGCCCAATAAGAGGTGAGGGGTAATTTTTGGACTTTAGTAAAACTTGAAGGGTGAAAATGGAATGTTTTGGGTTTTGTCTTTTATTGGTTGACCAATGTTTGACTGGATTTGACTTTTCTGGCTTCGGCTTTGAATCTTTGGCTTCTTTTTGTACTCTTCTGATTCTCGTGTCTGAGCTTGCCCATTTTTGACTGTATTTTTGATATATCCGTACCTGCACACACAAAAAACAAATTCAAGCATATTTTTGCCATTTTTGGACTGTTTTAGGTTTGATTGGGTTGTTTTAGGTATTAACGGATATGTGTATTTTACACTTATCAGTAAGGAAAAAGCAAGAAAGCCTCACTTTCACCAAAATTGGTTCCAAGCACAGAATCCAAACTCAAATTGATTCATATAGATTTGTGTGGGCCAATAAGGGTAGCGAGTATCAATGGCAAGAAATATATTCTAGTAATCGTCGATGATTATTCTCGGTACATGATGACATCAAATAACGTTACATTTATACCATTATTTATCCCAAATAAATTATCCACTTTTATATAATTACTAGTTGCAAAGCCCGCCCTATGGGCGGGCTCGCCTTGTGAGTATCCAAAAAATAAATTAAGAAACAGTTAATGAATTACAAAGAATATAAAATATTTATACAGCAAAAAACGGAAAAAAATATATATGAATACAATTTTTTCACGTTGGTCATGTGTGACAGACTTCCCAAAATATATTTGTTTATCTGTTTATTCCTTTTTCTAAAATGATATATGTGAAGCAAGAAAAGTAATTAGCACAATGTCAACAAAATCTAATAAGACATCCATAAAATGAGAAAACTTGTATGCTTGTATACCGAGCACTATTGGAAGAAGGGAACATCACAGCTAATTTGAAGCGCCCACAATACTTTTGTCAACATTCCTACTCAGTCTATGATCACCTATAGTAATACATGCATCTTCATTTAGCCTTTCTTCATCTATTTTTTTAACATGGTAAATGCCTCCTGCAAGGCTGCAAGACAGAAACATGACACAATTATGTATAAAAAAATATGAATAGCTAAAATTAGAAGTTGGATATGGAAGATTAAGTCTCTAAATAAGATATACTCTAGTACATAAAAGAATGTGATGTATGATTATTATCGATCTCTAACTAAGATGTAGTACATATAGTACACAATCCCACCCCTACTTATACCTCCCAGGATTAAATTCATGCAATCATGATAATTTACCAAAATGTCATAATCACTATATTGGCAACCAAACATGGGTTACAATCACATGCAATCTATCCTAATAAATATGCTACCTATAAGAAACTTTACGAAACTTTGATGGTATTAAACACTTATCAAGTGTGTGGTCAAATGAACATAACATTTAATCTATAAATTATATTTTGAGGATTAACCCTTCATGTACATTTCTTTGGTAAATAAAAACATTAACCAATGACCATGATTACAAAAACATCATTGTCGCAATAATAATCTAAATAAGAATAAAAAGACTCAAGGCGTTGTATTTCTTTTACAAAGGTAAAATAAATAGATAAAATGCAAAGTTATTTACAGCAAGAAGCACAAGTAAAAGACTAAGGGGGACAAATCCCCACTAAGCTTAATACTCGTCTTGGAAACAAAACCATAGCAAGGGAAATTTCCCTGCCTAATACAAACTACTAATACTCTATAAACTATAATACCAAAAATCATTTAATTACATTTCTTTATTTACTTTATTTGACTTATATCTTGTAACAGGATCTCCATTTACTTTGTAAACAAATCCTGCATTCTTTTGATACTTTAGAACCTGCACAAGAATGGTTACTAACCAATATATATCATAAGACCAATACCATCAGCATACACTGCTTCATTAGTATATACTGAATAAAATTAAGCTGAACTGAACATCTTTATAATACAGAAAATCCCTTGCCCACTGAAATATACTAACTAAAGCTATATCCAAAGCTGAACAAATGGCTACAGAACATGAATTACTTACTAAAGCACCCTATAGAATCAATCAAACCTGAACCTTGATAGTATACTGAAGCTTTATTCTAAAACTGGCATAATACTAATTGAATCTGAACTCGTGATACCAAAAAAATCCCTATATAACCTGAACCATACAATACGTATATCATTGAGTAACTATAAACCTAACTATTATTTCAAAAAATCCCTATAACTGAAAACCTCAATTAAGCTAAAGCCCAAAACCTTCATTCCAATATATCCAGAAACATGAACCTGAAGTCTTAGCATATCTTGAATTCCAAATCCACACAAAAGACACATATCTAAAAGATCTAAAACCAATCCAGCATAGCCTGCAACCTTTATTAGTGATGTACATAATACTGCATTTCCATAACCCAGACCTAACATCCTGATAATGAGCATACCCAAAACAAACTAAGCCTGAACTATACTCAAGAGAACCTGTAGGAACTTGACCATAAGCACCATCAGCAACTAAACCAATAAAAAGAAAGGAAGCATTGCAGAGCCACATACGAAACAACTAACAAATTAAGGCTGCAACACTTCTAAAATATATCGGGCTAGTGTTAACCCAAACACCCTTTTAACTAAAGAAAATGCCCTTTAAATTATACCAGAGTGGCTTTCAAGTACCAACTGAGTTGACCCTTAAACTCGATCACCTATTACAATAACAAACTGCTTAACACACATTCACTTAAAAGTTTTAGCAGCAGACGTGCCCTCTTTACGACTGTTGTTCGTGATCATTAACCTCATACTTCGATTTGTTAATTGCCACATATTATAGCCGTAATATCAATAAACATAAATATATACGATAATCATTTATGTATAATTGCCATAGATTATAGCCTTAATATTTGATTATTCAAAAAATGTGTTTTTTATACAAAATAATCTGAATTATTTACCTCTTATTAAACACAATACATTCACTGCATCAGGAAATCAAGTCAAAAACAAATGTACACCTTCTCCTTCACCATCTAATGTTAACACTGCTTATTCCTTGAACCAGATCGTGCTGAGTAGCAATCGAACGCTAATTAAAGCACATATCTAAATACCTAACATATATTACACATGGGGTAGATTTATATCTTAGCATCCCTGATTATTGTTGGTCTATAATTAAATGTTTAAAAAAAAGAATGTTAGGTTTATACATTACACTTAATCACAGAGATGTAAACTATGTTGGAAAAGAATCATTCGTAATGTGCAGCAACAAATTTATATATTCAGATATGTAACATGTCAGATCTGTTATATTTTGAGCGACGTCAAAATATATGAATGTATTTTCACTAACCTTGATAATGTTCTTCTTGGATATCATGATAAGTGTATCATTTTACATGTTGTTCTCAACATCGACCATAATTTCTTCGTTCATCGTGTTCTCATGGCTTATATGTGTGAAAAAGAAAAATGAAAGTCGATATGGTGAAATTACTAAATTTAATTTTCTGAGATTTTAGCCTCTTTTCAAGATTTTCAAAGCTTAGGCTTTTTTTGTGAGTGCTAACAAATTTGTGATACACAACATATAAATCAAACCAAAGTTCATTAACTATATATGCAACAATTTTCAAGTTGGCCCTGTGCTCTATGTGGATAACAGGATGTAAAATTAGTCACTTAAACTTATATTCTGAAGATTGTTTCTCGAAAGTTATCCAAGCATGCTTATTAATCACTTAATCCACATCTAGTGAGCAGTTCTTTTGTTCAACTTATGTGCGTGTCACCTGAAAGACATATAAAGAAGCACAAGTCTTGACTAGAAAAACATCTTAATTTGACAATATAAAGAAGCACCGATTACTCTTAATCAGAACTTTACCTCGCTTTCCAACATTTTTTCTTCAAAAACTTTCTTACAAATCCTATTTTTAAGTTTTTATTGTTCTTTGTGAATCCAACTAATTTGTGAATTAACACCTTTTCAGCTTGAATTGTTACTATTTGTATGTACTATTTTTCTAAGGAGGTTATTAAGATAGCTTAGTAAAACTACTTATCTGCTATTGTTTTTCTAAAGAAGCACTTTTAAGTTACTTATCTCTTTATGATATAACAAATTAGCATTTTTAAGAATGTTAAGGATCACTAACTGAAACTGCTTATCTCATTCCTCATATCTTAACCAATGTTTGGGAGTTCTTATTAAAAACTACTTAACTACTTATTCCATACCTTATTTTCTATAGAATTAGGTGCATACTTTGCTTGCGCGCTCCCAATAAGATTGCCCATCAAAATCAGTTCTAGAAACATCGATATGATATGTACAACTTCTACATCTAAAGCCAATATGCAACAAATGCAACAGAATGCATCACACGTCAACTAAATAACATTCTTCGGATGTGGACTATTAGAAGGGATATTGGCATTTAAGGATGTAGTCAAAGGGTATGTTGCACGAGTTTTACTCTGCGGCAAATTTGTCTAAAAGATCCTCCTCCTAATTGCTCATCAAATTACAACAATTATCAAAACATTGAAAGTTTTGGAAATTTAAGTTCAGATTTTTAAAAAACCATCACAGGGGCTAAAAAGTATTGAAAGTTTCATAAAATCATGCCTGTCTAGAATTTGGTGGCATTACAGATATCATGTTCTTTCTCCCTCGAGAGATTCAATAGATCCAAAAACATTTGAAAACTTGAGGAGGCATTGTTGTAGGCTTGTAGCCTTGCTAGAAATTTCTTTAATTCTCCTCAAGCTACTTCACACACACTATTAACCTTGGGGTATGGGGTTACACATGTTTGGTTTGTTTATATCATGTGGTGTTTGGATGGCTGTTGTAAGGGGGTATTTTATTGCTGTTGTGGGGTGTTTGGATGGCTACTATAAAAGGGTGTTTGGTTGTTGTCAGGGGAGTTTGGATGGTTTATGTAAGGGGTTATTGGGGTGTTTGGTTTCTACTAAAGGAACTCATGGGTGATATTTAGAGATTTATAGGATTAACCCAAGTAAAATTTTAATTGCTTGGAGATTTAGGCATATCAACGATATTTTAGAAACCACTAAAAAAAGTGAACACTTCGTATTGTATAGTATTCAACTAACCGGATAGTGAAATTGATTTCTAGACCATAGTTTCATGCATTTGTTTAAAAATCAAAGTGAGGACTCTCTTGGTTGTTTGTCTTAGGATAATTAAAAAGAGTGGAAAACCGCAAACTGCCGTCGCTTTTTCCGCCATCCGAGCCGCCGGCTTTTTTTATCCGCAGCCGCAAACCATATGACCCACCTGCGTCGCCAAAGAAGAGCAGCCACCAACCATAAACCCTCACCATGCTTTGCCTATAATTTCGTAGAAAAAACTAAACACATCTAAAAATTTTCAAAAATTATTACATTGTATTTAAAATTTTAGAATATATAAAACACATGGTTACAAATTTTAGGATTCATTTTAGTATGATAATAATATGAAAGGAAAATTATTCTCGAATACCTCACCAAGAAATATCTGTCGTGGTACTTTAAGCCTGAGGTCCTTCTTGTGATTTGCTACCAATTCAGCTTCGGCTTCAACGTGCCTTCGAGCAATAAGGCTTTACACAAAAACATAAATCATACTTTAAATGTTTAATTGATGGTATTTTGCCCTACTGAATCTGATGGTGTATAGATCAAACCTTTACACAAAACATAAATCATATCATAAATTAAAACATAGTCACCTTGACCTGAAACCATATTGTTAAAAAAGGTAAAGCACGACATGGTATGTACCAGTGAAAATTAATGGTGCGGGTTTATATGTGTGTGTATTTTTAATAACTTACACATCTTAATCCCAGTGAAACCTCCACTTTAAGTGATTTTGTGTGTGTCAGATCAAACTCATGGGGTCGAGGTTGATTTGCCTTCAAATGGGGTCGAGGTTGATTTCAACACTGATATTAATAATAAAAATATAAATGGATACAAAGTATTCTCTAGATCAGAAGTATAGTTACAGTACACACAAATAAGTCTTCTGATTTTCACCTACAAATATAATTAACACAAAAAGATATTCAGAAATAGAAGATACTTGGTTCATTGAAGCAGTGGTTTTGATCATTGCATCCTTTAATCTAAAAGATAAACTGGACTAATAACTGAAAGGAAGAATTTGAGATCAAAATAACCTGGTTATAATTTCAAATGTCATTTTTTTTTTTAGTAGGTGTTGTTTGATAATAAACCAATTTAGCCTTGAGAGAATTGGCGTGATTTTAGGTTTGAATATGATATTTGAATTCATATGTTAAAATCATACTCAGTTAATGATAGCGTGAAACAAATCATTCCCTAAAATTTCTCAACAAATCATTCATAATAAACCTTTAGAGCATTTTTTGGAATTGATTTACGTTCTCTTTTGATCATTTGACATTGGTCTTACCAATTTATGGCAGACTTAGTTATTTCTTTGCTCATTAGTAAAAGGAAAAGATATACACATGAAGTCTGGAATTGAATTACACATATTATTTATTTTTTAGAAACTTACCACAGCTACCATTGTGGTCTAATGGTAGATGGAAAAAGTTGAAAAACTCGTGGGTGCCAAGACCCGAGTTCAAATCCTACAATGTGCAAATTTTTTCGTACATTAATTGGGCCGGATTTAAAGGCACAATAAATGCCTACGTGGATTTGATTATTCCTATGTGGCATGTTGAATGCCTACGTGTCATTCTTGAATGCATAGGTGGCATAAAATTGATGACTTGGACTAAAATTGTGATGATTGGGATTTCTTTAAAGATGTGTGGCTTTAATTTGGTGAGGTGCATCGTTGGTGATAGATGTGCATTTTAGTTGATGAGATGGCATTGTTTTTATCCTGTTATATATAAATGTAGGATTTCAAGAATGTTACCTTATATTATTAAATTGTAAATTGCAGTAATTACGGAGTGATTTGCGAAGACATGCTAAAAGGCGCACTTTTTGAAGCTTAAACGATGATATTTAAATATTGCTTATTTACACTCAATACGTCGTATCCAGAAAAGAAGATACGACGTATCAGCACCTGGACTTCACAAGAAAACGCGTATTCTCACTTCCTAATACGGCGTATCTATGTTTCCTTATACGCCGTATCCAGTTAGATAACTACTCAGAGATTTGGTGAATAAATATATTTTGGGAATGTATATCATATTGATAGTAAACTTTGCGCGCACTCCAAGGGAATCAACCTAATACGCCGTATTGGCCTAGCCCAATACGGCGTATCTAGCTTTTTTCAGAGACTATAGATAGAAGACTCAAAAATGAGTTTTTAGTGTGCAAAATCATATTCTTCATACCATTCACATAAAAGACGATTTTCTAAAGAAAACAAGAGCAACCAAAGGTCAAGCATCGATCACGATTCCATAGAAGACACCGTGTAATTCCTATACTCTTGTAATCATTTAATTTTTGGTATCGTTCGGTATAACATTTAGTTTACCTTGGTTAATTGATCACGCTTGTATAGTTACAATGGTTATGGGCTAATACCCTTGGGTATTAGCCATCTTAATGAAGATTTAATGTTTGGTTTGTTTTAAAATCGATTTTCTTAATTTATCGTTGAAATTTTAATAATGTTTATCACATGATACTTGTCCACGTGTTTGAATATGCGACCTATCATTCAACTTGGTCTAGTTACGCCTAACAAGCGAGCTAGATACTGGGATAGCTCTCCATATCGTGTTTTATATAACTGGACCAATAGGATCACAAATAACGTTCTATCTTTGTCTTTAAATTAAGAGCTTAGTTGGACCGGCAGGTGACCCGTAATGTTTCAACAAGTATGTTCTTGATTAATTGATAAAGATTTAAATAATGGACTAACAGTATATAAAATACCGTTAAACAGTAAGTGGGTAAAGTCCTGATGGGCTAGGGTTTAACAAGATCACCATTGCTTTAATCTCTAGATAGATTATAATTAAACTAAAATGATGCTTTATGCGGATGCGTTAATTGTGACAGGATTCAACTTTTCTAGGTCTTAGGATGATGTCCCGCCTAAGTCTTAAGAATGATATGCCGCTTCGAGATAAGAAATCATAGCACTAAATAAACAAACCAACATTTAATCGGATTTAATATGGCTAATACAGTTTTCTATCATTTGGCTTGTACCGCTCTTTTATCTTTTAATTGTTTTCTGGCATGTTTATTGTGTTTAGAATTGATTATTGTCACCATAAAACTTGTGCTAGTCTCTTAGGCTGAAAACCCCCAATCTTGTTAGAAAACGTATATAGCATAGGTTTAACAAGTAATTAGAATTAACTTAATTAGAGTAATTAAAATACTGATAGATTATAAGGTTAACGACCTCGCTCTTAGTGTTTGACACCCTACTTACCACGAAATTCTACCCGATCGGGTACACTACCCGTTAAAGTGTTGTTTTAGGATAAGTCGGCTAAATATAAATTTAAAACTTGGTAATCAATAAATTGACCCTACACGATAGCACATCAGTGACCTATGTAAGGGTGGCCTAGTGGCAAAAGGACTTACGACTATCACTCTAAAATGTATGAGGTCCTAAGTTTAATTTATGCTAGGTGCAAACAACCTTGTAGTGGCCACACCAACCTCATAAAAAAGAGGGTTTGACCTAGTTTGAGTCTGTGTAGCGATGGGTTCAAACACCGTAGATTAGTCGGTCAAAAAATCAGAAACCGTGGTTATCTAAAAAATATATAAGTTCTTTACCCAAAAAATTTTACGTTATTAAAGAAAACGGATATGCATTTGTCTTTTTAAAAACATGCATGCAGAATTAAGATGCGTGGCTAGCGAGACCTTAGGATCTTGCATGCGGAGTCTTTTCTGCTAGAGTTTTCATTTCATACTTACTTATTTAGGATATTTTGAACAATGATGATGTTATGATGGGAATTATTTATGTCTATGTAATGTTGTGTTGCGATTAACCTCAATACAAGACCCCTCTTGTGTTAGGTGTCGTCATAACACTTTGGTTTTAATTTAATGCATTCTAGTTATTCTCTATTGTTGACATCAATGTGTTATGATGATGCCTATCATGTAGCATCGCAGTTTCGCCTTGGCGGGGGATGTGGAAGATTGGTATCAGAGCATTGGTTTAGGAATAGGTGATTTGGACCTTGTCTTTTACCTAAAACCCTCTTATGCCAGCCATATAAGTACTACATGTGCATTTACTTTATATGATATTGCTTCATGAAGTTTTTAGTGAATAATGAGATTTCTATGTGCTTAGTGAAACACTCGGTTTTTGGTTACTAACGTGACTTGCCTTTTTCAGCCATGTCACCATTGATATTTTGTTATCGTTATTGATTCCTTTCGAGTATTTCATATTGATTCCTTTCGTAATCGTTATATGCTTTGGTTAAAATATCGTTAACTATGTCGGGAATGCTTAAGTTGGATGATTTATAATCTCCTTATTTAAATGGATTGGGACGCCTCTTCATTTAAATAAAGAAATTGTAAATTGCCGACCATAAGTTTATAATTCTTATTTACGTAGATTGGGACGCCTCTTTTTGTAAATAAGGATTATAAATGAGTGGGCTTAGGTGTATCTGATATGTCATGCGTATGGATAACTCTTTATACTTCTTCTTTCGATTCATAATTGTAACAACCCGAGTTTCAGGTCAATACTTACTTTGAGCCATGATAATTATTTTACTATATAGTTGGATATAGTTGTTATGTTTTTAGTTGATTTGGTGAAAATTTCCATTATTGGGTAATTACAAGATGTGTTTCAAATTTTTCTATTCGTTTAAGCGTCTAAGAAATTTTAGAAAAATTTTATATTCTACTCCGAGAGGGCGATTATATTTATTTTTGGTGTTTTACGGCTTTTCCTGTGTTTTTTGTAAAAACCATGTCTAAAGTCGTGGTTTACGTGATTTAACATTTTATTAAATGTTTTAAAAATAATAATGTTTGACGGAAGAAAAGTCTTTTTCCAGGTCATTGACCCGAGCCCAATGGTCTGTTATAAAATCGGAAACCATACAACCTTGTAATTTTTATTCTATATTTTGGAAGATCAAGGCCAAAGGTGTCACAAGCCCATTGTTCCCCTATATAAAACTAACACACACTTTATCTTTTTTACAAAAATAAATACTTATCTGCTCCTCCTTTCCTCCTTGCGTTGACGAGCCGAACACCACCACTTAAAAACCACTATCCGACTTGCATGCATTGCGATTCGATTACAAATATTTCATCACACAACTTAAGTTTAAACATATACCACTAAGAATTTTCGACGCAATAAGTATATTCTGCAAGATTTTGATTTGAGCTAGTTCTTATATATTTTTGAGTAGATTTGGGTTTAAAAGTGGTACTTTATCTTTATTTGAATATTTTGGATGAAACATTCAAGTTTCCAATCCCACTTTGATGTGCATAAATTTTATAACAATATTATTCAAAATCACTTAACCAACTTACTTAATTCCTAATATATTGAGATTATGCAAGATGTTGATATAGCATAAAGAAGAAGGGATATGCCTATATGAGGTGCACGAGAGCTATCATAAACCCCATTCTACGAATACATGAAAACGACAAACTAATGAGCAAAAATTCCAAATAAGACGCCAATGATCCATAATCAAGCAAGATACAAATATAAGATGTAAACAAGGAAAACAAGTAGTCATATAGAGAATCACACATCAAGTCATTAACTCTACTAGTATGAGTTACTGAAATATTTTTTTGAAAAAGCATTTTTGACAAAATTAGGAGTTAACCCAAACACCCCTTTTGAAATTGTATTATTTCCTTTAAGAATCTAAATTGACATACAAGCGAAGGAACATACAAGACAAGGTTGACTTTTATGTTTCACAAATAAGCAAGCTCAAATACAATGAGAAATAAGCATATAAACAATATACATAAGCAATGCAAACTAGAATGACTAGTCATATAACATATCATACGAAAAATTCTTTTCGCTTTGCATTGAGTATGACGATGTATACCTAGCTTGATTAGTGACCAAAATACTTTAGTTTTAAAGAGGGGTGTATAAATGTTCAAAGTATACCAACTAAAATTGCCCGACTTAAAAGTTTTAGTTTTTATGTTAATACAAAACTTGAAATTTCGGACACTTTGTAGTATTTTGAAATTTTTACTTACTTAAACTTGTAATAAAATCCTCTAACCTATTTAATTCGAAACTAGACTCAATTCTCTTCGAAATGGTAGGTGGCACGACTCGTACGGATTTACGGTTAAGTTTTTATGACCTTTCAAAGTTGACCAAAAATTTGCAAAACCTACTATAGAACCGGGTCCGCGGTATCCTTTGCCAAATGGAACCGGCTTTGTTAACGAACAAAACCGCTGACCTAATTAATTTTTCCAAAAACGCATATTTCGACCCGACGAAAAGGTTTAACACTTCGTAGGCTTTGAGGTAGACTTATATAACAAATTTTGATCATTATTCAAGCTTATATAACAAAGATATTAAAGAATCAAGGCTTCTAAGAATGAAACATCGACATACTTTTCATATTAAGTCTCGCTTTTTGGATAATTTGATACATGGATCGTACTCGGTTTTATAAACCATTTGTTTTGAAAACAAGTGCCACATGGCTCTGATACCAATTGTGGAAAACGTAGAAGGGGGGTGAATACGTTTCCAATTAAAATATTAAAACTTTTTGTATTAAATACTCGAACAAACTTGACATAATATGAAAAGTACCAAATATAGTCTATGACTATGAATTATGGAAAGCGTAGAATAATCAATTAGTCACAACACAACCACAATCATAAGCATAAAGTAAATAAAGAGCAGTAAACCGAACACGATGATTTATAGTGGTTCGGGCACGAAGCTCCTCTCCGCCCTACTCCACTCTCCGAGTACCCAACTCGAGAGTTACTTCACTAGATCAACATGCTCCCTTCTCGATGGAAAAAACCTAACACAACGTCGCTTACACTTTATCCGGTACAAAGCTAAATACCGAGTCTTAACAAAGGTAGAACCAACCCATCGTCGCTTACACTTTATTCGGTACAAAGCTAAATACAGAGTCCTTCTTTGGGTACAACCAAACCCGTTATGTTTTGTGGCCCAACATAAAAAAACTTGTGTTTTATGGCACAAACATAAATTATCTAATCTAAATCAAATGATACAAAGAGATGATACAAATGGGTGTACAATGATGATCCTAAACAAATATGTTTAATCAATGTGAAAGCCCAAACCAAGCATCAAGATCACAAAGCATGATGAGGTTAGTCTTCTATGATGGAAATTCACAAGTTTCCCAAGCTTGTTGAGGTAGATCTTCATGTGCTTAAATGCTTATGGTGGATGTAGATTGCAAGATCTCAAAGCTTGCTTTGGAGGATCATTTCGGGTGTATGCTTACAACAAAAATAAGAGTTGGATGCATTATAATCATAGGGTTTTATGGATGCATTTCTACAGATCTAGATGTGTGAAAAATGGTGGAAAAAGTGTGTTAAAAGTGATTAAAAACGGATTGAAAAGAGCCTTCTATTTATAGGCAAAAGCTGAATGGAACCGACTACACTGTTCAAAATAACCGGCTTTGTAAATCCAATGACGCTCCCATGGAACCGAAAACACTGTTCATCAGATACGAATTTTAGCTAAAAAATATTTTGTAATCTTTGAGAGATTTTGTAATCTTTTGTAGAAATCATTTTCTATTTTATTTTCTTTAGTTAACTTTGTATATTTTACAAAATAAAGTGTGCAAGTTAACTATTTTATACTTTGCTAAAATGTTTGTATAAAAATACATATAAATGCAAAATGTGAAATGAGGTTTGATCATAATGCAACATAACAAACATGTACGAACCTGTGTTGTAACACACGAGGACTCGAGACGTCAGGATATGTTGATGTATGTTGAGACAAAATATGATTACGAGTAACTTGTACATTTGACTTTATGTATTACAAGTTACAATTTTGTCATTATCAAAACAAACGAGAATGCGTAGATTAAATACCGTAATATTTGCACTAACAAAATTGTCCTATCAAAGGTAAATAAATTTCATTTATATTAGGTTTCCAACATACTCATTCTTTAAGTGTCTCGACATGTTCGTATAAACTAGGTGAAAGTCTCAATAAACATGTCTAAAACAAACACTTATCTAATATAGATAACACAAGTAATAACTTTTCAATCGTGTAATGCTTTATTGATAAGAATCAAAGTATTATAATGTGCTATGGATCGCACAAGTTGAATGACAATGTAAGATTACCCTTTAAACAAGTAAACTTGATAATGAAACAAGTTTACAAGCGAACTTATTCAGACCCGCTGATTGAGACAGATGACTGACAGTTAAGTTCGATGAAGGATTAAATGACTATAATAACAACAACAATAAAATCGATCACATTTACTCCTTACAACATTCTCTATTTATACTAATACGAGGTTGTGTCCTTAGTAGGGGTAGTTGCAACGTGTCAAGAATCTAGTGGAGGACGTACGAGGTATTTAATGCACTTCCATTCTTAGAAACTACCCGCTCATACTTTAGTGAACAGTTCTGCCAACTGTTCACTACTTTTACCAACTTCGTACTTGGTACAGGCTTTAACTCAAATACCCTTTTGTCCCGCCATGACAAGTTATTAGAGTTTCCCGCCTAAACTTCAGAGAACAACTTAAGCTTAGCTTATTCTTCTTTAAAGGGTAACATGATAGTCAGAGTATTGCCACCTCTGACACTCCTTAGAACCTCAACGTATTCCTTCTACATATCAGCTGATATCCATCCTAGCTGACGAGTATGTCTTCAAGTAATCTTCGACTTCCTTGACAATGTCTTTGACTTGAATACGTCTGAGATTGCTCGCTGAGGCTTTGCACTCAGCTAGTCCTTCAGTACCTGCTGATGTCTAATCAGCAGATCATTCCATACTTAGCCTAATTTCTGTTTAAATCTAGGCACTGATCATTAGGCTCTGAATTGGCCCAACAATCTCCCCCTATTTGAATATAAATTATGCTAAGTAAATAAATTATAGTAAGTGAGACACGGCTTCTTCTTACACATAATTAAACAAAGGTTAGAACAAAAATAATTTCATTAATTTTATTACAAGTGCTGGCCCATGCCATCTAAGTTATATTGTATAACTTTCCTAGCCTGATTAGCATCACCCCTAGCTTCTATTGTCAGCTCTAATTTCTTGAAAAATTCTTTAGCCTCTGGAGTCCCTCTTAGAATTCCATTCTAAAGTCTTATCAGCTGAGGAGTGGTGGCTAAATATAATTCTTCTTCTCTTTGAAATACCATATCAAAGTTCCCATCATAGAAGAAGGCTCCTGACTCAGGCTCTCTGATGACCAGCCCTTTTCTACCTTCAACCCCTAGAGGAGGAATCAAGTTTTTGTTCATTCCATCAACCATTATATCTTCCTTCACGAATACTTCCTTGATGAGTTCTGAGGTACGTTTCCTCTTTTTGTTATCCGCAGAGATTCCAAAAGTTGATAGTTCTTATAGAGGTAGAACGTCTAGCTTTTGTGCCTGAGAAATGACCCACTAAAATTTGGCTATGAGGTTTTCAGTAGTTGATCGTTTGACTTGCTCTTTATCTTGGAAGCTATAGCATGAACATCAAGCCATTCAACAAACGCTAGTGAGTTTAGTCTAAAGTTGTTGTGAACAACAACATTCAGTGGATCATTTCCTCTTGTGATCCTCATCGTTGCATCGTGGGATAAGCTAATTCTGGAGCTGATTTTCGTTGCTGGCAGTTCATCAGCCCTTAAATTGATAAAGTCATTGTATTCCTTAAGCATCTTGGCCTTCTTTGCCTCATACTCAGCCAGCTTATGTGTCTGAGCTCTAACGTTGGCTGGGTTTAAGATTTTTCTCAAAGACTCCTCTAACTTCTCCTTTTCAGCTTTATGATAAGCAAGTCTCTTCATCTCCTTTACTTAAGCCATGATGTCTTCATTAGTCAGCTGCGCATCTTGAGTAATAAAAAATTTAAACTTCAGAATTTTTTGTATAGATCCTCCTTCTTCCATATAGGGTATGAGATCTTTCAAAGGCTCTTTAGTAGCAATACCCTTTCCTTTAGATTTGTCTCACGGAGGTGTTGGCTTTCTGGGAGGAGTTGGAGAGTAGTTGGATGATGTGGTGTTGAGTAGTTGATCAGTGAACTGCTCAACTGTCATATTGTTCTTCAAGGGTTTGAGTAGATGCTATGGATTGATTGAGTTCAAAGGAGTTGGACAAGGAATGACTGGGATTGTAGTTAAAAACTTTAGTTTCTTAGTGGGATGTTCATTATCTAAGTCCTTATTTTCTGAGATGTTTTGTTCTGAGTTAATCTCCTCTGAGCTCTTATTCTTTGAAGCATGAATAACCAAGGTATTTTTCTCATCATTCACTAACTCAGAGATTGGGGGAACTTGTTTTGTGTTTTTAGCCTTTTGGACAAGTGATTGCTCCCCCTGAATGTTAGCCATCTCTACATCCCTTGACTGTTGCTCCCCCTGAGCAGGGTTAGGGCTTTGGACTTCAGTATCCTTTGATAGATTAGGGTTGTAGAAATCTAGAAGGGGGGTTGAATAGTTTACCGCTTTTTAATTTAATGTGTAGTTTGTTTATAAAAACTTAGATTCGACTTTATGTGATCTCAATATGTGCACAATATGAACAATACAAGTAAGTAAATAAATGACAAGTAAATAAGTTAGAAAGATCAAACCACAACACAAGGATTTATAGTGGTTCGGTAATGAAGCACCTCTTCATCCTACTCCACTCATCGAGCACCAAACTCGAGAGCTCTCTTCACAATCTCAAAAACTCCCTTTAGGCGAAGAAAACCGTACACAGCTAAGCTTACACCAATTTCTGACACTAAGCCAAATGTCGAGTTCTAATCCTAGCTAAAACCAATCTATCACAACCACTATTCACACTACTTCACACCAATTCACTCATTTGCTTCACTTCACAACTTGTCTAGTCTTTACAACTTCACTTCGCCAAGACACTACTATGATCACACCATCTAACACTACTTAATATGATCACTACGATCTAACTATACTTTCAATGATCACCACAATCTAACTATTGTACACAACTACAATACACACCTTTACAATATACACAAATAATTTATAATATTTATAGGCAAACTGAGTTGACTTTTTGTCTGGCCGGTCCCCTTAATTAAGGTGCCGGTCCCCTTAATTAGGGTGTCAGTCCCCTTAAAATTAAGGGGACCGCCCGTGTATTTAAGGGGGCCGACCAAACCAGGACGCTCTCTTTTTTGTCTTTTTTAGGAGAGGTGTTTTTTGGAATATTTTTAGCCGTTTTTAGGTAGAAGTGGGGAATAGTCTAGTATTTATAGGCAAGCTGTGACAAAAAAACACGTGGCCGGTCCCCTTAATTAGGGTGTCGGTCCCCTTAAAATTAAGAGGCCGCCCGTTATAATTAAAGGGGCCGCCCAAGCCTGGCGCTCCTTTTTTTTGTCTTTTCTAGGGGAGGTGTTTTCTGAAACATTTCTAGCCGTTTTTGAGTAGAAAATTTGAATTTAAAATATTTATTTGAATAAAACATTTCTTTTAAATCTAAAAATGTTTTGTAAAAGATATAAAAATGTTTTGTGTCATTTTATAAAAAATATGAGTTAAAAAAAATCCTTTGATCATAAACTACATTAAGAACTTGTTTATTCATACCTTTAAGTGATTAAATTTTCAAAATGAAAATTTACTACTAATTACTTGTTTAATATTATTTTTTCTTTAATTGTTTTTATATTTTGTGATTATCAAAACGTAGAGAGATCGAAAAATATTAATAAGATTTTAGGCATTATTTCTATCAACAATCTCCCCCTTTTTTATGATTACAAAATCTAAACTCATTAAATGAAAAATTAGTTTTAAACAAGTATTTAGTGAGTTTATTTCTATTTCTCCCCCTTTTTGTAGAATCAAAAAGGCTTCGCCGATGAATGTAGGTAAGACCGACAAAATAAATGCTCCCCCTTGATGTGTACTCCCCCTCGTTCTAGGGCACCAAGGAATCAAGCTATGGTAACTTTGCTACAAAAACAAGTTAGAAGAACAAGACAACTATTTCTAACATGTAGCAAAAAGAAAAAATATTATAAACACTGTTGATAATGCATAACAAGTGTCAAGTTATTTTGTGAGAGCTAAAAATCACAAATAATATCTATCAACTAGGCTTAACTTTTATGGATATGAATAATTTAACCAACCAAAAAGAAAACAAGTGCATAATTAAAACATAAGACTAAAGTCCATTCATCAAACATAATAATTATGTATAATACACAACCATGCATACACCAATTAGAAATAATATGCTTGAAGCATATTAGTACAACATACATAGAATTAAACTACAAAGATCCTATCATTCCTAGAATTCCATAGGACTTGCTTGCAAAAGGTTTGGTTGACAATTATTTAAAAATGGCTAAACATGGAGTATGTTTAGTTTGGTGAAAGTGATGGTGGTGGTGGTGAGTTGGGTGGTGGAGGTTGTGAAAGCATGTATTAAATGTGAGAAAACATGCATTGGAGTTCATCTCGCAATCCAAAGATAAGAGTACGGTTGTGAATGCAACACAAACATGAGTCTCCATGTGCCTCAAGAAGGTTCCAAGGAATGGGATGACCAAAGATAGGTGGAGAGGGTGATGGAGTAGTGATTGAAAGCCCTTTACTATATATAAATATAAGTAAATATATAATAATGAGAATAAAAAATCTCTCAATTATAGTAAACCGGGAGTATAATTCCCGGGTCGTTATCCCCAACGAGGAATGCAATTGAAAGTCGAGAGTCATTTTGATAATCGATGCTTGAATGGAACAAGATTATGATTGGATTTCTAAAGCTACGAGAAAATTAATGCAAACACTTAAAAACAATTAAGGGAAAACAAATTTTAACTAAAAACGTTAACGGGAATTCAATAAAAACATGACAAATAAGCAAGTACACTAAAATTAAACCCTTAATGATTTTCTAAACTTTTTCTAATCCTAATTGATTATTTAAAAGAAAATGCTAAGGAAATTCTAAACCAAGGGTGCGTAAAGCTAAAATTAAAGAAAACGAGAACGGGAACGAAATCCCGTTCTTTAAAAAATGAACTTTCAAAATATTAACCCTACGAATGTAAATTTCAAACCTAAGCCTAGAATATGATAAAAAGAAAATTTTTAGAAAAAAAGAATTTTATTTTTTATATTATTTTTCTATTTTTTATGACTTTTTAAAGTTTTTAATTAAGAAAAATGATTAAAAATACTAAATCTATTTCTAAAAAATTTGGAAAAATTACTAAAAGTTTAAAAAGGTTATGCTACGATTTTATAAAAATGATAAATGAAAATAAGCTGAAACGATAAGCCCTAAAAAGCTAATGCAAGGCTACGGGTTTTTATTAAAAATAAGAAATGAAAATGTGTATAAGAAATAAATGTTGCAAAGAGTGTTTGAAAAAGACCCAAGGGCGCGATGGACAGTGTGTGTGATTGTGGGATGTGTGAGTGTTTAAAGGGAGGTCATGGGTTCGAACCCCATGGCTTCCTTTTTGCAAATTTTTTATTTTCAAAACTTTTAAAAACAAAATTGTAAAACAGATGAAATTAAGAACTTTTTGTGAAAACAACTTTTCTGAAAATTAAGCAATAAGCTGAAAAATAGCTAAAAAGCAAAAAGATATTACTTAACTTCTTTTTTTGGACTTTTTGACAAAACACAAGGAAACAATTAATGCTACAATAAGCTAAAACTTGAGCTTATAAAACTAAAACTACCCTATAACTAATCTATTAAGCAAATCTGAGCTAGAGACAAGCTAAAAGAATAAGTCATAAGCTGCAAAATCAAATAAGCGCTTATACTAAACTGCAAACCAAACATGCCTTAAGGGAAACTTTGAGCTTGATTTCAAATAAAAAAATGGAACCTTGTGGACTTATAGCCTATACCTACTTAAAGCTTATTCAAAGAACTATCTAAAATAGTAAATAGAAATGAATTTGAAATCTAAATAAGCTATGAAAAGTTTGAATGAAAAAGCTACTTCTACTGATTACAAAATTTTCTTTTGTTTTTGAAGTTTTTATTAAAATGAGAAATTACTGAATGCAGGCTAAAAAAATATACAAAACAAGATTTTCTAATCAAAATTAAGTCTAATCTATATAATTGAACCTAACATTTAACTTGCAACTAAAAATCAAGACCTAATAACTAGTTTACCCTCTGATTTCTAAGCATTGAAAAAATGCTACTATTGCTCTTTTTGCTGCTGATGGCAGTTGAAGCAAAGTTGGACAAAACTTTGAGTCCAATAGAGGCAGACAAAAACTTGTATTCTTCTACACTTTAAGACAACAAACTAAGAGTGAAATGAGAAACTACTCAGGCAAATCCTACTTGAGCTTAAAATGAACTAGAATTTGAACCTATGCTGATATATTTATATAAACAACTATCAATCTTATGAAAACTTGTTTTGAACCCTTAAAACAATAAAATCTTAATCTTATAAACTTGCATATGAGATGTGAAGTGAATCTAAAAGACCAAAAGGACTCAAGCAGTACTAACTTGAGTTAGTACTGCTTGACCCAAACACTCCTTAAAAAATTCAATGCCCCCTCCATATTTCAGCTTATAAAACTAGAAATCAATGAACAAAATTCAAATACCAGATATCAGAAAGCTTTTAACCAACCTAATGAACAGATTTAAGCAATCAAATAAGCCAGAATTATAAGCTACTATACTATGCTAATATTTTTGGATTTTATGACAGATTTATAAAAAAAATGATAAACAACTATTAATTATGCTAACAAATGATATAACTAACATATAACAACTAAAATAAGCATAGATAAGCTAGATTTAACAAAAATAAGCTACTACAAATAGGATTAAGCTAAGTATGCAGTTTATAACTATGATTATGAAAAGACAGATAAGAAATAACAAAGGAAAAGAAGATGGTACCTTATACCTCAGCTAAACAGAGGTGAGTGCTCTTAATAGAGCTTATACAAACAGCTTAAGCTTAATTCCAATGCCTAGTCTAATCTTAAAGCTTGACCCTCAAGCACTAATACCTACTTGAATTCTATAAGCAGCCATCCAATTCCATTTAGAATTCAAGTATTTGATGAGCTTTTAGTAGCTTAAGAGTAGTATGAGCTTATGAAACAGTTTATAAGAGCTTTTGAAATATAAGAGCACAAATAGTGAAAACAGATTTTGCAAAATAAACTAAGATTTCATTGATAAAAAAGCTGAGTACAATACTTGAAATTGAAGTTACATAGACTAAAACTACTAAAAACTATTACTCCTCGATGATCCGTTGTGAGTGAGAGAGGTCTTGTATTTATAGGCCTGGAGAGAAGGATCTAGGACTTCTGCACAACACTGCTCCCCTGACTTGCTAATATGGCCTCTTTATTTTCTTTGCAATCATTCGATGCCTCTTGTAGTCGTTAGAATCAAATGTGATCACACTATTGCCCATCGTGGCAATCCTTGTCCAAAGTCTTTGTGCTTTCATTTGGCTTGTTTTTAGTGTAAAATTCCCATCCTGGTTGTGCTTCTTAGACACACGTGTAGCATTACTTTGATTAAAACTAGCCAATCAGAGCTCTTGGTGACGTCTTGCTTTGCCAACGTGTAGCTTGGTACTTGGAATCTTCAAGCCACATAGTTAATTGAAAGGGAAATAGGTTTTTACCCATTAATATTGTTGCGAGGGTTTGGGGAATTGGTGCAAGATGAAGAACATTAACAACATTTTACGCGCCCATTTTCTTTATAAACGATTTTGTTTGACTGAGGGTTAAGGGGGGTTGACTTGGGCTTTTGAATTTGGGCCATGGTATATTGTTTTAGGCTCGGTTAAGGTTAAAAGGTTATATGATTTTAGGAGATAACGACCGTTAGTCTTTTATAATAAAAGAACTAACGGTGTTATGTATTTAAGGATTTATGGTGCAAATGTTTTAACATTATGGGCTCATTTGGGATTTTGAGGGTTTGTCTTTTGTGGTTGACCAAAGGTTGACCATTGTTGACTTTTTGTTGACCAAAGCTTGATAATTCCCGGCTCTTGTGTACTCTTTCCTTCTCGTGTTCATGTTTGTCCGGTTTTGACCGTTTTCTTGTGTTTTTTGCAATATCCGTACCTACACATCACAAATGACAAAACAAGCAATATACAAGCATAATTTGCACAATTTGATCATTTTAAGGTCATTTTTGGTATAAAAAGGATATGTGATTTCTCACATATCAAAATTCCCCAAACTAAGTGATTGACGTGTCCTCACGCTATATTATATGCTCTAAAACCAAATACCTCAAAACCTCCCCAAACTAAATCTTTGAAAAGTAGCAAAGACTTTTGTGGGGAGAGTTAAGAAATCACAAGTTATAAAACACCCCATTTTCCCATTTTTCAAAACTTTTTCCATTTTTATGATTTTTCTAATTTACAACTTACAACTTATTCATGTGTGACATAATGTATTGCTTTCATTATTCATTGATAACTTTTAGGATCACGGAACAAAAAGCATAAAAAGTGTCCAAATGGAAAAATTCATCGTCCCAGACTTTCACCACTCCAAGCCAAGCTTAGAAAACAAGATCATGTAAAATACAAGTATATATGCTGAACACTACACTACTCATAAAAACTAATTATGTACTTACTTTTCCTCCCTGATTCCTAATTTCCTCTAGAGGATTTTTTTATTATTTATTTATTGGTGACAAATTAAATTAAGTCTTCCTTATTAATAAAGTAAACCCGGTTAAGACTATTAATAGTTTGAAATCCCTTTCTTAAAGAACGATATGGTGAGAAATAAGACCACATTAAGGATTTTTAATTTCGCATAGATTTTAGGGGTTATCCTTTTTTTCATATCGCAACAACTCAACTACTAGTCCAGAACAGAGGCTTTATTTACGATAACCCCACCAGAGTCGAAATGTTGGCTTATTCTTCTTATTATGTGGCAACATTATTAAACACTCAAGTCCTTTAAGAAAGGCTGCACAATCGGTTTGTGAGCCGGCAAGATCAGCAAACATATATCGACTCTCGTTAATTTACCATGACCTTTTTGAAGGCTGCAACATCGGTTGTGAGCCGGCAAGATGCAGCAAACTTTTATCAGTCTTGGATTATTATTACTATGTGCCTTATGTAGAAGACTGCCACATCGGTTGTGAGCCGGCAAGAGGTAGTAAACTTTTATCAGCCTACAGTTTTTATTATTATCATTATTACCTCCACCCTTTAAACGATTGTCACATCAGTATGCGAGCCGACCATGATCCAGAAGTCTTATTTCGGCTTCGGTTTATTTCATAATTACTATTATTATTATAGCCAAATTTCAAGCCCTGTGGTCTTTTAACAACTGCCACATCGGTATGCGAGCCGACCATGGTCCAGGAGTCTATTTCCCCACAACACTGACAAAACCTCGATGTGTACCTTACTTTCACCAAAGGGAATCTCTACGAAGTAATTTAAACTAAGAATCGCAAAAACCAAAGAAATTTTATTTATTCAACAATTATATAACGTTTATTAAGCTAATGGGAGCAAAAAGCCACAATTACCCCTTTAGAGCCTTAAAGAAATCCAACTATTCCTAATGTTTAGCAACAAAACTTATACTCCAACTCTATCATCCTTGTTCTTCACCAATTTAAAAATTTCTAAAAAAGAACCTCGAGATACTTACCTAATAAATCGATCTTCACATATTTAAAATCAATTATGGGAACTTGCAAAGTCTTGATTTTTTTAAGCTAGACTTGCGTTTTATAGCTCCTTGTATAAAAGATATAGAGTCCATGCATTTAAGTTAAGAAGAAACGCTAAGATATAAAATCGGTCGGTCAAAATTTTACCTCTTTTTGTTCTTACCAACGGGAAAATCTAACATTTGTTTAACTTATCTTTTAATCAACAAACTATTTAATATATATATCAATATTATAAATATATATATAATATATAAATATATAAATATATTATAACAATTAACTAGATATTAAGACTTAAAAAATATAAAATTTTTGTGGGAAAACAGGGTACGTGAGAACAACGTGCAAAATAGTAGATCATATCAAGATATACACCCCATACTAAAACTAACATTGACCTTAATGTTTCCTAGTCTATAGCTTAAAAACCCCATACTATGACTCAAAAAGTCGAATAGCATAATCCGAGCATGGAAAATATCAACAAAAATCTAACCTTTATTAAGTATGCTAGAAGATAAATGTTAGTCGAATAAAAATCTAGATATCGGGATTTCCAAACTAATGGCAAGCAAAGGCTAGGAAGCTCGAGTGGACCGGGACAAAACACCGAACACGAGAGTCTTCAAAAATTTTGGGTCAATCCTACAAAAAAAATCACAAGTACAAACAACAAGAATCGAAAGAGTACAAGCCTCCTCACAGTCACAATAAGAAATAAAAAGAAGGCAAAATGGTATAAGCTAGGGTGCCTTCCAACAAGCGCTTTTTTAGGGTCACTAAAAGCATGACCAATCCCCGAATCATTTGTCCTTGGGGAAGGTTTGAGATCCGTGACCAACCATAGTTGTACGTCCCATCAAAGTAGTGCTTAATTCTATGACCGTTCACCTTGAAGTTTGGCCTGGAGTTTTGGGATAACTCGACGGTGCCATAAGGGTACACATGGGTAATGGTGAACGGTCCGGACCAATGGGATTTTAACTTGCCCGAGAAAATCTTCAATCTATAGTTAAAGAGGAGGACTTGATCACTGACGTTGAAAACGCGGTTTTTGATCTTTGAGTCATGGATCCTCTTTGTTTTCTCTTTATAATTAAAGAGTTTTCATAGGCAATGATCACGAAGCCTCATTCAATTCATTTAATTAAACCTTTACGTGATCACCCCGGTCCAAGGTCAAAGTTGCATGCTTCAAGGCCTAGTAGTCTTTGTGCCTCGAGCTCGATCGGTTAGATGACCAATGCCTTTCCTTCCTTCCCGTACACGAGCTTGTATGGAGTACAACCCCGATGGGGTGTTTTTGCAAGCGGTACGAGAAGGCCCAAAGTGTGTCAACTAAATTTATCGACCAAGAGTCACGGGTTTCACGCCTATGGTCCGTTTCAAGAATTCGTTTCAATGCCACGATTGGATACCTCAACTTTGCCCTACATTTTTTATTATGGGTGATACTCGGTGGAGAGACAGATGAGTAACTCCGTATTAAGGCATGACCTTTGCAAACTGTATCATGTACCCAAAAATGGTTTCCTGTTCCGTGATCAGCTTATGATAGCACGAGGGTCACAGAATCGGGCGAAAGAGAGATTTAGGAAATTTGCAAACACTCGGGGCGACATTGGTGGGGAGGCGCTTTCCGCTTCAACCCATTTGCAAGTAGACGAACGGCCACGAGTATATATTTGTTCCTCATGAAGACGGGAAAGGCCCCCATGAAATCGGATGCCCCACACAGTTAAAGATTTCGCAAACTTGGATGGTAAATTTTTGAGGCATTTCAAATCATGTTGCATAAATTTTTTCCTTAACGATGCCAAGTGTCACATCGGGTGACCAGTCATGGGGCATCCCGGAAAATTGTTGGGCCAATAAAATACTGAGTCAAAAACATTTAGGCGTTGTAAGTTGCACCAATACATGTCGCCCCGGATGGTCCAATATGGCAATCTGAGGATGTCAACAGCTTCTTGGCCCAAACACACTGTCAGATCACTTGATCCCCGACATATTTTGAACAAAATAGGGGGTCATCCCCAAAAGTAATGTTTAACAACCTGAAAACCCAAGTTTTCTTTTTGTTGGACGACATATCCTTTAACAATGAAATTCCCAACGTGGTAAATTTTATAATCGCAAACCAACGGGGTACTTGAGTCCACCACGAAAAGTCAACCATATTAAGTGTCTCAAGGGGAAACTTATCATTATCTCTTTGGGTGAGCACATTTTCATAAGGATTTTCTAATCGGGAAAGATGATCGGCCGCGAGATTCTCGGCTCCTTTTGTGTCAATTACTTTGAATTTAAACTCTTGAAGGAGGAGAACCCACCAGAGCAATCTCGCCTTGGAATCTTTTTTAGCAAATAGATATTTTAGGGCGGAGTGATCCGTATACACAATGCTTTTGTTCAAGATGAGGTAAGACCGGAATTTTTCGAAGGCATACACCACGGCTAACATTTCTTTCTCTATCATGGTGTAATGCGATTTTGCCTCGTTCATTGTTTTACTAGCATAGTGTATAGGCCTAAAATGCTTTTCATGACATTGCCCCAAGACTGCACCTATGGCAAAGTCGCTTGCATCGCACATAAGCTCAAAGGGTAGGTCCCAGTCTGGGGCAATCAAGATTGGAGCTTCGGTAAGTTTTTTCTTTAACGTTTCAAAAGCTTGAATACATTCATTGGAGAAGATGAACGGAGTATTCTTCTCAAGAAGATGAGTCATCGGTCGGGAAATTTTAGAAAAATCCTTAATGAACCCGTCGTAAAGAAACCGGCATGACCGAGAAAACTCCGAACACCCTTGACGGTAGTGGGATTGTAGTTAGCATTTACATCGACTTTTGGCTTTTATCACCATCATATACCCATTTTTAGTAAATCTTCATGGCCAAGGACAATGCCTTTCCTTACACATAAAATGCCTTTTTCCTAATTTAGATCAAGATAGGTGTCTTTACGCACCTTTGAAGCATCTTGACCTACACGAGAAAAGGCAATTCTGAAATGAATTCCCACAGACCGAAAATCTCCAAGAAGAATTCCACCATCGTTTTTTCGATCATTGTCATGAAAGATAGCCACCATACACCTTTGGAACGTGCCTGGTGCATTGCATAAGCCAAAAGGCTATGCACGGTAGGCAAACTTCCATAAGGAAACTGATTTGTCTTTCTTGATCATGAGGGTCGATGGGAATTTGAAAGTAACCCGAGAAACATGCAAGAAAACATAGTACTTTCGTTCCACTAATCTCTCGAGCATTTGATCCATAAACGGTAGTGGAAAGTGGTCTTTACGGGTGGCTTCATTTAACTTTTGGTAGTCAATGCATACACGCCAACCCGTAACCAATCGAGTAGGAATTAACTCGTTTTCATCATTTTCAACAACGGTAAAACCACCTTTTTTCGGTACGCAATGTACGGGGCTTACCCAAGGACTATCCGAGATCGGGTAAATTAATCCGGCGTCAAGAAGTTTTTCAACCTCCTTTTTGATGACATCGTGGATTTTTGGATTCACCCGTCTTTGGTGTTGAACCGCCGGTTTGTAGTCCTCTTCCATAAGAATCTTGTGAGTACAAAATTCCGGGTTAATACCCTTGATGTCAGAGAGTTTCCAAGCGATGGCTCGCTTGTGTGACTTCAAAACCTTTATGAGAGCGGCTTTTTCCTCGACACTCAAGTCTTTAGCAATTATGACGGGCAACTTGTCGTCACCTTCCAAAAATGCATATTCGAGATGAGGAGGTAAGTCCTTGAGTTCGACCTCAGGAGGTTCATCAATTGAAGATTTATCAGTTTTAGCTTCACAAACTTTAAGTTCTTTTCGAATTTCAGGCAAATAATTTCCTTGAGTGGGAGGGGGTAATGATGGATCATCATTGAGAAATGCTTCAAGAAGAAGAATATCTCCCTCTGGGTCATAATAAGAGTCATCAACTTCCAGTGAAGTTGGATCATCTTCAAGAACGAGGAAAGCATCGACTTCCTCGAGAAGAAAATCACTATCCCCGAAGGGAGTGAGAGTCGAAGAAGAGGTAGAAACGATCGGGTCATAATAAGGAGTGGGATTGCCACTCGCGATCACATCGGAGAAACCGAGAACTTCTTGAGAATACTCCTCACAAGACATTTCAATGACGTCGATTCGGTTAACCGAATTATCATCATAATTAGAGGAGTATCTCGAAGTTTGATCGAGATTGAATGTTATGGCTTCTTTTCCAACATGAAGAGTTAATTCACCTTCGTACACATCAATCAAAGCATGTCCGGTCTTAAGAAGGATCTCCTGAGAATTAAGGGAACTCGGGGATCGGCATCAAAGTCTGATCGGAAGGAATTGAACTTACCTTCTTTTACTTCGAACAAATTCGGCGATAACCGATCGTTTGTGTAATCAAAACGGTCCGCAAGTTTAAGAGTCATACAAGTAGGAGTGAGCTCCGGAAGAGAAAGCTTTTTCCATACGGATAATGGCATGAGATTTATGCTAGCGCCAAGATCGGCCAAGGCTAAGCACTCATCTATTTCGGGAAAATCACATGGTATGAGAAATTTGCCGGGGTCTCCAAGTTTTTTGAGTAACTTGTTGAGGATAAACCGCCCGAACAATGCTCATCAACAGAGTTTCTAGCCATTTCACTTAATTTTTTCTTTGTTTCCAATTAAGCTTTAAGAGTCTGAGGCAGAATTTTGGCATAAGAAAATCAAAGCATCAGTGAGGCTAATTTGAACTTAAATCTTTAAAGATTTCATCGATTTTCTCAATTTGGTCCGTTAGCTTTTTCACGGCCCTTTCATCATTACCGTCTCGAAGGATACGGAATCGACGGTTTCGGGTTAGGCATCGGAGCACTAACGGGAGCAACAACGCGCTCAGAATTTGGTACTTGGGATTGAATTTGGACAACTAGAGGTTGGACGTCTTTGGTTCTTCCGTTATTAGTAGAAAGCACCGTGTCCTTGTCCACCTCGTTTCCAACGATCTACTACTATTAGGAAGATAAGAAGTAGTAGTAGAAATCGAGATCCGATAAACAACACGCATCGTTTGGTAATACCTTCAATCTACCTTCCGTTGTAATGCTAATTACTAGGGAGTGTCCCTGAACCCTGAAGTAGAAGCGTATTAGAATTCACAAATTGAAAGCATGTCCGTTAAATTGGTCATTTGATTTTGCAAGTTTTGATTTTGATTTTTAATATTTCTCATCACTGCATCATTAGCTTTGACATAGTTTTGAAAGTCATCCTTCGACACACCTTGTATTTGCAGAGCCGGAGCTTGGTAAGGTGGAGCTTGGGGAACTGGGGGTTGATTAATCGGAGGTCGATAAATTTGGCTTTGGTTGTAATTATTCCCCCGGTTTTGGTTGTAACGGTTTTGGTTATTTCCTTGGTTTTGTTGAACGGGAGGAAAACCGGGAGGTCGAATTTGATTAGCAATCAGGGCTCGATAACCGGTATTTCCTTGATTGAAATTAGCAGCGGCGGCTTGAGAAACGTACTCTTGAATATTGTCACGATAAACGTTGCCATCGGTGGCGGGACAATTTCGGTAAGAATGAGTTCCACCGCAAGTAACACAACTTTCCTCAACCGCTTTTACGGGAGCGGGAGCTTGGGATTTCTTATCGAGAAGTAAAGCTTTCACCATATCTTTAAGTTCGGCAACATTGAGAGATATACTGGGGGTAGAACTGCTCACACTCACTTTGGCAACAACTGGTTTGTTACGTGAATTACGAAATTTGGATTTGCTCTCGATGATTCTTAGGCAATCACGGGGCATTTTATCCAAAAAGTTACCACCCGCGATGGAATTCAACGAATCTTGATCATTAGAGTTCAAAGCATTATAGAAAGTATCGAGTTGATGTAATTCCAAAAATCAATGATGTGGGCATGCCCGAAGAAGATCATTGAATCGGTCACATGCCTCATAAAAAGTTTCATCAAATCGTTGTTGAAATCTCGTGATTTCATTTCGAAGATTTGTTATTTTAGAAGGAGGGAAGAATTTTTTGATGAATTTCGAAACAAGATCATCTCATGTAAGAATTGACCAAGGGGGTTCTTTTTCAAGCCAAATCCGGGCGGCGCCCTCGTGGGAAAATGGGAAAAGCATAAGCTTAACCGACGTACTCGAGACGTTCGGGAATTTCATCGTTGAAGTGATCTTGTTGAAATAACGGATGTGAGCATGAGGGTCTTCTTTGTAATGTCCGAAAAATTATTTGTTTGACCAAGAGTAAGCCAAACCTTGGCTTATGCTTAAAGTTGTCGGCGGTGATCTCAACGAACACGTGGCATCCTCGTAAAAACCCTCGGTGGTGCTTCCGTAGCAATTGTGCCATAGTACAGATTCATCTGCCAAGTAACTACGGAGGAGGCTTGATTTTTTAATTGTTCCACAAGATGATAAATGGTCAACAAAAGTCGGTGGGAAAGGTGTTGTTGCGGTGTGATTTACGAGATTTGGAACGAAGTGCGCATGCACTTTAAATATAAAAAGAAACATTTATACTAATTTTTATTCTCTTTTTTGATAATTTTTTTTGGTTTCTTCAACAATGTATTCACATTGTATTTTAACAACGGACAATGAGTTAAGACACAATAAACCTAATAATCTTCTCGCTTCTACGTAGCTCTTTAAAGAAAATACGTAAAAGGATCGGAAGGTGTGGTTTATAAACTCATGTTTTAGGTCATTGTACGACATTATGTAATGCACAATTTTTTTTTTAGGGTTTTCGCGGTTTGCTCTTTAAACCGTAACGTTAAGTTATAATCGCAGTAAACTAATAATGGATCATTCAATATAAATGGGCATTAATAAATTAAATGTTATTACTTCAAGCAAGGTGTTATATGTCTTATTTAGTGGATTATTAGTTAACATTCAAATGTTATTTTTATTCGGTTACGTTAAGTGTTCACGTTTTGCGATAAGTACGTTTAATGGACTTCACGGAAGCACATTAATCTTATCTGCGCTTTCATCCTTTACCTAAAATTTGTTACAATACTTAAAGTTATTATAAACTTTCAAGTATTTATCCATTATACACTTATTCATGTGAAAGATTCAAACCAACCACTAACAAATGTACAGTTACTACATTTTTCTTAGTCTCTACTACATCTATACATTCATTATAAGGCAAGTATACATATAGATAAAAGTCCAAAAGCATATCCCTACTTACAACACATAATAATTCATGTATAAGGAATAGGAAGCAAGTTGGGACCATGAACCATCACAAATATCTTCATAAAAGATCTCGCTGGCAACTTGGAAATCCGTGACTATCTATGACTAGCCAAATCTTATCAAGATAAGCTGTAGTTTCTTCTATAAAGCTTTGCCACATTGAATCTTCCCACTTGACACAAATTATTCCTCCATACCTTGCTATACTTTATGCATGCACTAGTGTTATAGGGAGTGCATAATATTCATTTCATTACTAGACAAAAAAACAATCTCCTCTATCTCTTGAAGCAACCCACGACTCAAATTAGCAATAAAACAAATCCATTGCTTCATTTTCTATCATTATACAAGCTTACACACATATTGTTAAGTATTCTAAGAGGATTCAGAGTTGGTTAACCATTGCAATCAGGAAGCAAGAAAAGAGAATTTGGGTTTACTTGGAAAAATTAGGGTTTCACCTTATATTCTAGCCAAGAGTTTAATCACAAGGGGTGTGATTGGTTTTTTATATTATCTACTCATTCCAAGCAAAGGGGTTTTTAATTTTTTATAAAGCTTATCATTCATAACTATAGTCTTTATGAGTTCAATGTTATATTTGCTGAATCACCATTTTGGTTATTTTTGATATGTAAAAAGGATATTTACTTCGTTTATGTTATATGAACTCCACCCCCCCCACCCCGTATTTACATGGTCACATGATGTAATATGATGTTAAAGGGATTGTTTAAGTGTTTTAATATGTGGTAAGTATAAAACATGTTTTATGAGCAAAATTAGGGTTTCTAATGGTACTTATGAGTTAACAAGTGGAAATGGTAGTTAAACTGGTTATCTTGAACACCACATTGAGTTAAGTTTGATCTACTGGACTTTATATAAGTAAAACATAGATATAAATGTTGTGAAGTAGTTGTAATATGGTGTTGAGATCTTATTGTGTACAAAAAATCTAAAGCTTAAAACATGTCTAAATCACAAAACTTCAAACTTTCTATTTTGGTTCGATTTTGGAAGCAGCCATATTATGTTTTATAAAGATAGTACATCTCATAAGGATTCCAAAATGATAAGAAAAATCAAAAAATCGGATAATACGAAGAGATACAATAGGTTACGTCGTTTACAACGCTAAATACTTTTTAAAACAATTTTTAAAAGTTAATATTCATGGCAAAAACTTATACTTTGTAAACATCAAATAATTTGATAAACACTGTTTCCAATTACGTGACGTGTTCGAAAGATCGCTAAAACGGAGCTTAAAGAATAAGATTATGACTAAAAAGGGTTTGAAGTTAAATTAAAAAGTATTAAAACGATATTATAGCTGTTATGAGCAGTAAAATCACTATTTAATTACAGAATCTCAAAATCCTAAAAATTTTATTTTATGGATCACTCGTCTTAATACGTAAGCGTGGTGGTCAGAATCGCGAGGAAACGGGCATAAAACGACAGTTATGTTCATTTTGATAAAGCGTAATTATAAAAGTTTTTACTTATAATACATTTTCATGTTAAACGATTTGTTGGCTGATATAGCTAAATTGAATATATATGTTAGTAGTTATCGAAGTGGTATATTACTAGGGGGATTTTCATATAAGGCTTCTTCGGGGATGGCGTATTGACGAGTTGTTGGATTACGATTTAAAGTGTACTAACTCATCGTTCGTCATGTCATGACCTCTTAAATTATGATTGCCCGAATGATAGTACGATGATACAATATTAAGTGATATTAAGTTGTTGTTAGATAACGTTCTCTGAATAATGATTCATACCTATATTAACTAGGTTGCATTCGGGCGTAGAGTGATAAGTTTTTACTTAGGATATTTTGTTATAGTTTACTCATCAAGGTGTGTTCATAGCCCCATGTTTTACAATTTATTTGATTTACAATGTTTTTGGGGTGTGAAACATATGGCATGTTTTTCAAATTGGTCGCAAGTGTACATTTATTCAAGATTACATGTTGCCTAAGTAGCGATTATCCCACTATGCCATGAATCATGAAAATGTCAATTACTAGATATGTGAGTGTGAATTATTGTTGATCGATCTATTTTGTGGATTGAAATACCCAATTCCGGGTGACTAGCTATCACTGGAAAACGAACGTATTCTTGTTCGGATACTGGTGGTTACGGGTTGAACATCATCACGGGCAATGTAGCAATATTTTTTATATTGTTATTTCATTTTTGTTGTGCTTTGGGGTCATGAGCTTAGTCAAACGTAATTGCATTTTTGTGATGCCTGAATCTGTTGCTTTATCACTGGGAAAGTCTTGCGGTCCTGCATTACATTTACATAAACCTATGAAATTCCACCAATTTATGTTGTCGTTTTTAAAGGCGATGCAAATGTTTTTTCAGGAGGTCATTATACACGAGGTGCACGAAGGTACAATTGGTGGTTTTTTTTTGAATGTCAATTCAATTAAAGATTTAGTCGCATTACATTTTGTATATCTGTTATGGGCTGGAAATCTTTGTAATAATAACAAGTAAACAAGTAAAGCTTCGGGCTTTTGTAACACATACTTTATTAAATCCAATGTATCAGTTTTAAATGACTTTTTGGTCGTTCTTATATTATCTTGTGTTGTTGATCTGAGAAGTAACACGCCCCGGACCCTTATTCTGCTGCGACCCAATTTGGGGGTGTTACAGATTGGTATCAAGAGCCAAGGTTATAGAGAACCAGGTCAAATGTTTTTGCTGGACTATAACCGTTTTCAAACATTGCATTCATACAAAGGGGTTTTCACGGGACATACATACACTAATTGTGCATTAGTCGGTTAGGCTAGATGCATGCATGATTGATATTCATGATTGATATACATGTTATAATATAAATGTATATTACTATAAGAGTCTTATATTAGCATACTTATATAAGCTAATTTTGATTTCAGATATTATCATGTCAGATTCTGAGCATTCTACAGTTACATACACATCAGTATCCTTTCCAGTTGAGGACGATTCAGACATTGGTTCACCAGGAGTCGATGGACCACCCATTATGCCAGAGGACCTTTGCTTAATAATGGTGCTTAGAAGGTTCCAACCTTCGCCCTGAATACATACCTGGCCCGAGGTTCCACCGTCCGCCTGGACTTACATACCTGCCGAGGTTCCCATCGCCTCGACTACATACCTAGCCCCGAGGAGCGCAGTCACCTCCCTACTAGACTTTGTCTTGGAGGCCATGTACCCCTGAGTACATGCCACATGAGGATGAGATACTCCCGGCCAAGGAGCAGCCACTACCTGCTGATACCTTACCCACGCAGGTTCCACCAGGATATGTTCTGAGGTCTAATTCAGAGGAGGAACTGGAGGAGGACGATGAGAATCCCGAGGAGGATCCAGCTGACTACCCTGCTGATAGGGAGGATGATGATGATGATGATGATGATGAGGACGAGGACGAGGATGAGGAAGAGGAGAAGGAGTACCAGGTTCGATCGACTTCTATCATACCTGTGCACAGTATGACCCCCCCCCCCCCCAGGATATCTATCCGAGATGAGCCATCCATTTTCACTTCCTCCTAGGGAAGAGGTCCAGAGTCTTTTGCCTTAACCACCTCACCACCATCACCACTTACTCTACTATCATCTCCATTATCACAGATACCATCACCACAATTACATATACCATTACCACCTACCCAATGACCTACTTAATATTAAGATTCCGAGAGTTGTCTTTCCGGCTTGAAAGAGGGTGTGTTTTGACTTCTCCACCCTAGTCATGTAGTCGAGGAGAGTTCCGCAGCCGGTGCTAGCTGGCAGGACGACTGTCGTAGCTTGGGATGACCTTTATTTCCCCCCATAGCGAGGGAGGACCTTTATGGATTTGTCGATATGGTTGATGTCCCTCCTAGATGTTTGACGTCTAGGGAGTTAGACTATGGCATTACGGATACATGGGATGATCTGGTAGGAGCCATCGATGAGATTGCACCGACCACCATAGAGGGGGTCAATCAGAGGGTTACCGATCTTGCTACCATTGTGGAGGAGGAGACTACCAGCATGTATGGTATTATGGAGGATGCTCAAGATGACCGGTCTCTACTAAGAGCCCGAGTCAACTTGTTGTATAGGGATAGGCCTGTTCATCGTCGTTTAGCAGTAATGATAGAGAGAGAGGCTAAGATGGCTCGTGAGGCTTGGGGACTATCCATGGATTCTAGCGACTATGCACGTTCAGATGTTATGTCATTACGTACTACGGTAGTGGCACAGAGTGCATTGATTTCAGAGTTACAGTCAGCAGATCACAGGAGACAGAGGGTGATCTCAGAGTTATTGGCATCAGACCACAAGAGACAGGTTCAGTTGACTAAGACATTGAGGTTGCTGAAAGGACTACAGACACAGATGGTCGAGTTTCAGAGGCAGCATGGACCCGCAGAAGGTCCGTCACAGCCTGATGCACCAGGAGAGGCTGGTAGCAGTTCCTAGATTTGGTTATGTTGTAGCTATGCTATGCAGCCTGTTAAGTATTATGGGTTATTCCCAGCTAGCAGACTGTATAGATCTTTTGTTTTGTTTAGCTACCCAGTATAGGTCTTTTGTTCAGGTATTATCTACCTTGTATAGCATACTAAGTGTTACGGGTATATCCCGGCTAGTATGGCTTTAGGTTGTTTCTTTTGTCTTGTAACCTAAGTGTAGTAATCATCTTGTATCTGAACCGAACATGTATGTTTTTCCAAGTTATATATGAAATGGACGGATTATGTTATCTATGAAATCGAATTTATATTAAATGAATGTCGATTTGGTTATACTATGGTTAATTTCAATAACAGTTGTACATTTCACTGTGTGATGTGATCTCGTTTTTATTTAATGTGTATATGTTATGTCATAGTTATGATTTTATGAAATCTAACGGGTATTATGTTTTCTTGTGATTTAAAGAAAATGGCACCAAAGAGAAGGACCACGAGGTTAAACCCAAGTGCAACACCAACACCAGTCACAGACACTCATACCACTACATCTGTCACCAACGCCCAAATTCAGGCAATGATTAACGAAGGCGTTACTGCTGCACTGGCAGCACGTGATGCAACCCGGAATGGCGATGATAGCCATACTTCAGGAACGGTGTGACTTTTGTCAGAAGGCTTTGCAGGGTTTGCTCTGTGTATGCACCTACCGGACTTCAAAAATGCCAACCCTTGAACTTCAAGGGCACTAAGGGAGTATGTATGATATTTATTGTCGGACTCACTCAGTGGTTCGAAAAGATGGAATCTGTTTACAGCATAAGCAACTGTACAGTAGCATGCCAGGTCAAATTTGCTACGTGTACCCTGCAAGGAAATGCTCTTACATGGTGGAACTCCCATGTTAAGACCACTACTCCTGAAGCTGCCCATGCAATGCCATGGAGGACACTGAAAAAGATGATGACAGACAAATACTGCCCAAGGGGCGAAATTAAGAAACTGGAGTTCGAAATGTGGAATTTGAAGGTAAAGGGTAACGATGTGGTAGCCTATAGCCAACGTTTCCAAGAACTGGCACTAATGTGCGATCGGATGTTTCCGGAAGAAATAGACCAAGTTGAGAAATATGTCGTGCTTGTCCGAACACGATTCATGGCAGTGTGATGGCAACTAAGCAACACTATTTGCAGGATGCCATGACGTTTCGCCACTGAACTCATAGAAAAAAGATCAACATTGGGTCTGAACGTCAGGCTGACACAAAAGAAAGTCTGATGTCACCGCTTAGGAACACTCCAGCATCAGCAAACATACAAGAGATCAAAAACACTGGAAGAGCTTATGCCGCAGGAAATGGTGACATTTGAGACCATAATGAATTCTTAACAGACTACCCCTAGGGGCATAGAACCTCTGTGTTCCAAATGTAACTATCACCATGATGGTCCTTGTGCTCCCAAATGCCACAAGTGCAACCGATTTGGTCATTTAGGTCGTGACTGCAGAAGTCCCCCAATGTCAAAACTGGCGGCTAATCAGAGGGCTGTTTTGAATGTGGTGCTCAAGGGCATTCAAGAAGGTATTGCCCCAAAACTGAAGAACAACATCAAACCGGGGTAATCAGGCTGGAATGTCAAGGCTCTGGACCTAAAGGTGTATACCGTAGCAATTGAAGGGGACAAAACCGGACAACAATGTCGTCACGGGTACGTTTCTCCTAAACAACCGAGATGCATCTATTTTATTTGATACCGGGATGCATCTATTTTATTTGATACCGGTGCCGATAGGAGTTTTGTATCTACTGCATTTAGCTCTCGAATTGTTATCACTCCGACTGCATTAGATCATGATTATAATGTCGAACTAGCCGGGACGGTTACTGCGAATAGTTGGCGTTTTAAAACTTTTATTCGGGTGTTGTAGTTAAAACCTCTCATTAAATCATCCTTTCTACACTAGACATAATGCCCGTAGAATAGGTAGTTTTGACGTGATAATTGGTATGGATTGGTTGGCAAAGTACCATGCCATTATTGTCTGTGCGGAAAAGATCATTCGTATTCCTTTTGGAGACGATATTTTTAATCGTTCGTAGGTGACGGATTAAGCAGCATAACACGGGACCCGATAAACATATCTCTGTTGTACTAAGGCTCGAGTGTATTTAACGATTAGGGATGTCACGTATTCTTAGCAAATATCCACGCAACAAAGACGAGTACAAGTCAAAGGAGAAACGACTTGAAGATGTGCCAGTTGTTCAAGAATTTCCTGAAGTCTTTCCTGAGGACTTGCCGGGTATACCACCCACTCGACAAGTGGAGTTTCGAATCGATTTGGTACCGGGTGCTACACTGTACGTTTACGCGGCACCATATAGATTAGCACCGTCCGAAATGAAGGAACTAGCGGAGCAACTACAGGAACTTACGGACAAAGGATCATTAAGACCAAGAAGTTCCTAACACGGGGGAAGCTCACGGTTCTGTTTGTTAAAGAAGAAAGATGGGTCTTTTCTGGATGTGATCGATTCGGGAATTGAACAAACTGACAGGAAGAACCGAGACACACTCCCAAGGATCGATGACTTATTCGGACCAGCTGCAAGGGTCGAGTATTTATTCAAAGATCGATCTGAGGTCAGGGTATCACCAGTTGAGGGTTCGAGAAGAAGACATTCCCAAGACTGCATTAAGGACTCGATACGGTCACTAAAGAATTCCAAGTCATGTCTTTTGGTTTGACTAATGCACCGGCCTGTTCATGGACCTTATGATAAAACGGGTGTGTAAACCGTTTATTCTGGACATGTTTGTTAATTGGTTCTTCATCGATGACCATTTTGATTAACTCCAAAAGTATAGAAGGAAAATGAAGAACACCTTAAGCAGATCTTGGAATTGCTTAAGAAGGAAGAATTGTACGCCAAGTCTCCAAGTGTGAATTCTGGATTCTCCATGGTACAATCCTCGCGTCACTGATTGACTGTCGAGGTATTCACGTGACCTTGCCAAGATTGATCTTATAAAGATTGGCGTCTCCCTCTAAAAACACTAACAGAGATTCACCAATTTTTGGGCCTTGCCGGCTATTATTAGAAGATTCATCGAAGGTGATTTCAAAGATCGCCAAATGTCATTGTCACAAATTAATCAGAAAGGTGTCAAGTTTGATTGGGGCGTTAAACAGAAGCAGTTTTTAAATATTGAAGCTGAAAAGAGAAGCTGTGCAGATGCACCAATCCTGGCCTTACCTGAGGGGATAGCGAAGATTTTCATCGCATACTGCGATGTTCAAAAGAAGGGTTTTTGGGCGTTTGTTGATGCAAGAGGGGAGAAAAAGGTGATTATTATGCATCCACGCCATGTTAAAAATTTCTTGAAAAGAAACTTATACGGAATCATGATTTAGAAACTTGGGGCATGTAGTGATCATCTCTAAAATTTTGGATATGGGCATGAGGCACTATCAGGTACGGAACAAGTGCACGGTGTTCACTGGTCACAAAAGTTTGCAACACATCCTTGATCAAAAGGAATTAAATATGAGGGCAACGTCGCTGGTTAGAGTTGCTGAGTGAATTACGATTGCGAAATTCGTTATCACCCAGGGAAGGCGAATGTTGTTGACTGATGCTCACCTGTGACAGGAAGGAACGAGAAACCACTAAGGGTTCGAGCCTTAGTAGTGATGGGACTATTGGTTGGGACTTCATATTCCTAAACAAATCTTGACAAGCTTCAGACTGAAGCACAAAAGCGAGGAAGACATCAAGAAGGAGGATGTTGGGGGTATATTGGTTGGAGAATTCAAATGATACGTGACGAAACTTAGAACGGGAAAAAAAAAGTTGGAATCACGTGAGGATGGAACTACGTGCTTAAATGGAAGGAGTTGGTTACCTTGTTATGGCGACTTGCGGACTGTGATCATGCATGGAAGTCCCAAATTCTAAATACTCTATTCATCCGGGTTTTGACAAGATGTACCAGGATATGAAGAAACTATACTGGTGGCCCAATATGAAAGCCAACATTGCCACCTATGTTAGCAAATGTTTGACCTGTGCTAAGGTTAAGGCCGAACATCAGAGACCATCGGGTTTGTTAGTGCAACCCGAGATAACATCAATGGGAGTTGGGCATCATCACAATGGATTTTGCTCCGAAGCTTTATAAGTCATCACAATGGTTATGACACTTATTGGGGTGAATCAGTTGACCGACTTACAAAGTCTGCCATTTTTATGCCAATGAGGGAAACGGATCCTATGGATAAACTGGCGAGAAGAATGTACCTACAGGTGGTAGTCACGAACCATGGAAATAACTGTCTCAATTATTTGTGATCGGTGACCCTCGGTTTCGCATATATTTATGGGAGGTCACTTCAGAAAGGCTTTCGGTACAAGTTGGATATGAGTACTGCATATCATCCGTACGGATGGACAAAAGCGGATGAGAAACCATCCAAACCTCTCGTGGATTTTGCTACGTGCTTGCGTAATTGATTCTGGAAATGGTTGGTTATACATTTGCTATTAGTCGTCGGTTTTCGAAACAATACAGTAATCTTGCTAGCATTAAGGCGTGCACCGTTTGGAAGCATTTAGGATAGAAGTGTAGTTCACCCGTGTGTTAGGACAGTTTGGACAAGTTCAACTCACTGGTCTACGAATTCGTGCAAGAAAACATCGAGAGAGGATCATCCAGATAAACAAAGGATTCAACGCTCGCGATCGACAAAGAGCTACGCTGATTAAAGCGTAAACCGATGGAATTTCAAGTTGGAGATAAAGTTATGCTTAAGGTTTTGCCTTGGAAAGGTGGTCGTTACATTTTTGGAAACGGGGGAAGTTACACCTCAGATATTCGGACCTTTCAAAGTGTTAAAAAGGTTGGAGTCGTTGTTACGAGCTTGGAGCTTCACTCAAGAGTTGGCAGGGTCCCACAATACGTTTCATGTATCAAAACTTGAAGAAATGGTTTTCTGACAATCCATTAGTCGTTCCATTGGTAGGACTCCCAAGTGGTTGACAAACAGCATTCTTTTTGCTGAAGAGCCTGTTGAACGATAGAAATCATGGACGCGAAGTCAAACAATTGAGGCGAAGCCGTTGTTTTTGTCCCAATTGTCATGGTTCAATGGAAACTTCTGGGGCAGGGTCTGAGTTTACGTTATGGGAAGTGGGAAGTCAATTCAGGAAGAAATATCCACACCTCTTCACCAAGACTGCACCGTCGTCAAGTGCCGTGGTGATACAGCCCATTTGAGGGACAAGGCTCATTTAAGGGGAAAGGACTATAACACTCGTGTTTAGGTCTTTGTACGTCATTATGTAATTCAATACATTATTTTTAGGGGTTTTTCGCCGTTTCTTTTAATCTTAATGTTAAAGCTAAAATCGCGTAAACTAAAATGATCATTCAATATAAACGGCAATATTAAACAATTAAATGTTTACATCAAGCAAGTGTTATATGATTATTTAGAGGATAATTATTATCATTGCCCATTTTATTTTTATTGGTTACGTTAAGTGTTTACGTTTCGCGATAAAATACGTTTAGGCCTTCCGGAGGGGAAAGCACGTATAACTTATCTACGCTCATCAAATACCTATATTTGTCCCAATACTTAATAGTTTATTTAAAATTCAAGGTAATTTATCACTTTTTCATATTCATTATGGAAGGAATTTCAAATCAAAAACCCTACATTGTACAAGTTGTACATTGATTTATTCTTTACTCATTAAACTTCAAATTAATGCAAGAATACTTTAAATAAAGATCAAAAATACTATCTAACTCTATATCATACATATCATGAACGTGTACATATATATGAGACGAAGCAAGAGTCACCAAGAAGCTTTTAAAAATTATCTTCATGCAACCTTGAACCATGACCTAGACCAAGATAACGCTCTAAATTAGCATATTATTCTCATGTTCATCCAATCTTCTCTAGAAGCTTTGAAACTTGCCACTCATCAACTAGACACTAAATATCTTCTGAGTATAAATAGGGTGCAATTGTGTTAGAAAGCTCATTACTTTCCATTTCATTACAATGGATATCACAAATCTCTTCCTTGTCTCTCTTCTAATCTCCACAGCTCAAAACCTCATATTATACAACAATCCTTCGTTTTTGATTTTATTTTCCATATTGTAGGTGTTTACATATATACTTAAGGTATTCTAGATGAATTGAGGATTGGTTAAAGCTTAGAAAGGATTTTAACGAAGTATTGCAAGTTAGGGTTTTTGGTTAGAAATATAGGTTTTCAACTAATATTTTAAAGCCTAAGGTTGTTATACACAAGTGGTGTGATTGTATTCTTTCTTAATCATCCAAGCGAGGTTATTTATAAGGCTTAATCATTCATAACTAAGATTTTATGTGTTCTTATATTATATTATTTAGTCATAATATCCCATTTAGGGTACTTTTGAATATGTAAAATGAATTTTTACTTATGATCATTATTTTGTACACTTATTTACATGTCATATGGATGATAATATTATGTTAAAAGGGATGTATAAGTGTTTTAACATGTTGGTCATAATAGTTTACGTACCAAGGTGCATAAAACTCAATGAGGACATAATCATGTTTGGTAATAGTTTGAGTGAAGTTGGATTGATCTAGAGTTAGAACAAACTCTTTAGCATCATCGGCTTCAACAACATAATACGATGCTAGTAGTACGAAGAAGATGATCAGAACCCTTTAGGAGTGGGATGATCAACACAATCTTAAAGTTTTATTGCCCTTTTACAAAATAAGCAAATCAAAAGTCTATTTCTGAAGTGCTTATTTCTAAGCAGCTTATAAGTACTTATTCATAAGGAAAAACACAAACAAAGAGAATTGCCAATCCCCAACACCCTCGAAGTAGTAAACAGCTGAGATTTTTATTAGAAAAGTGGACACCGATATTCGATTAAGTTGCTGATGAAGGCAAAGTATAAAATGATGTAGAGAAGTGATACGATGAACAATGAGAATTATAAAATTGTAACTCTTACCTGCTTGAACGGACGATGTCAAATCCAGCTCATATTTCTTCATCATATAATGGAATTCTTGTTCACTGAAGTAAGAGGAAATTAAAAAAAGTATAAATAATATGAAAAAATCGTCAAAAGTTAAACTAATGCCCATAACCATACCTAATGTGTCTTCCTCCACATAAAAAAAGCTTACACGCAACTGCTGACTTTTGACTAAGGAAATCTGAATCTGAATAACATATTGAACACAACTTATGCATCGCACGATAAGAATTACAATTATTAATGACTGTATAAAAATAAAAAGACACACGATCTTTTGTTAGCCTTACCCGAATGCAATGCCTAAAGCTAAGTCGACTCCCCTGTAGAAACCAAGAAATCAAAAAACCAAAAACCAATTCAAGACCAATACAAATTCATATCCAATTACAAAAATCATGATAAAAGAACACGTAATTAATAGAATTCAAATAACATAGTAAAACGAACTTGATTGAAGAATGTATTTGAACCTAAAAACCACAGTAACATTCAGAAATCATAAATTAAAAAGACAACCCACTTGTAGTTGAACATACCTCATTCTCCTGGTTCTTCGATGGTATTCTTAAAAATTAAAAGCGGTATGATAGAAACCCTAGAAATAACAGAGAAGTGACAAATTAAAAAGGATTGTTTCAAGCTAATTCAAACAAAAATATTAAAATTGAATTGAAATAATTGATTTTACCTTTAAGCTGGTGATTTGATTCTAGAATGATGAATGTAAAAGTCGTGATTTGATAAGTCACAGGATTATTAACCATTTAATGAAAATTGGGGAGGAAGCTACTATTTGTTCGGTTGACCATTGCCAGCCGTGTATGTGTAAACACCCTGCAATACATTCCATATTATAAATATACACAATGAGTGACAAATCCACTGTCGTTTTGACAGTGGGTCACTTTGCTACAGTAACGGGCTCCCATTTTGGGTCAGCCCGATTTTGGTTTTTTTTTTTAATTATTTTGTTTTTGTTTGTTTTTTTTTAAATTTGTATGCACAAAGTAGGAGGGAAAAAAATATTACAAAAGTTCCGATTTATTCAGATAAAAAAATACCCGCGGAAACATCTTCGGATAATCCTTAATAACTTATAAAAATAATTCGATATGGTCACAAACGTACAACCCATTATATTAAAAAAACCCATATAGCAAAAAAAAATATCACTTCTAAACATGTAGGCCCAACACATAAACCTTATTAAGAAATTATTACTAAATTTACACATTTGCGACAAACTAGCAAAAAAAAACCCAAAATTAGCCTAAAATCTGGCCCAAAGTAAAAAAAAATACAAAACGGTCCCTCAACTTTTAACTATTTACGATTTTCTTACACAAAAAATCCCGTAAAAAAATTAACAAAAAAAACACGTCAAGTTTTTATTGTTCACAACTTTTTTACATTCATCGGCCCAAATAAAAAGATATCGAACCGTCCCAAAAAAAGAAAATATTCGGGAAAATATTAGCCCGTCCCAACGCAAATTTTTTTTCCCCGAATCATACAAAAAAAGAAAATATTAAAAATTAGCCCCGCATAACGCATCGCCAAAAAAAAACCCCCGAAACGTAAAAAAGGACCCTCACCTTTTAACTATTTACGATTTTCTTACACAAAAATTCCCGTAAAAAAATTTACAAAACCGTCCCAAAAAAAGAAAATATTTGGGAAAAAATTAGCCTGTCCCAACGCAAAAAATTTTTCCCCGAATCATACAAAAAAATAAAATATTAAAAATTAGCCCCGCCATAACGCATCGCCCAAAAAAAAACCCCCGAAACGTAAAAAAAATTATTCGGGAAAAAATTAGCCCCGCCGCAACGCGCGGGTTCTTTTGCTTGTATAAAACATTTATGATATGCACTTTAGGTGTTTTCATAAAGCAACGACCAAAATTGACGACCATACTTTTCTGCACGTCACTATCCACGCAATGGTAGAAAACCATGGGATCGGTTATTAAAATATCTTGGATCGTGCTGAGATTTTAACTTTAGGTGCAACACTTAGGTTGATTTGATCACAAAGGTGGAGATAGTGTGTTTTAAGTCAAAATTGTAGTAAAAAAGTATAATGTATACTACAATATAAACGATTTGGGACTTGCTAAATAGAGAAGTTTTAAAATTTTAAGATCAACACCACTTGCTTATAATGGAAATTCTAATAGCAAATCTTAAATTCCTAGAATTATACTAACACCCCTCCAAATTATAATAATCCATTTAAACCATCCATAAACTTGTAACTACGCATTTAAAGAGTCATCTATACACAACACAAACATATGCCATATACAGATTGGTATCAAGAGCCAAGGTTATAGAGAACCAGGTCAAATGTTTTTGCTGGACTATAACCATTTTCAAACATTGCATTCATACAAAGGGGTTTTCACGGGACATACATACACTAATTGTGCATTAGTCGGTTAGGCTAGATGCATGCATGATTGATATTCATGATTGATATACATGTTATGATATAAATGTATATTACTATAAGAGTCTTATATTAAATACTTATATAAGCTAATTTTGATTTCAGATATTATCATGTCAGATTCTGAGCATTCTACAGTTACATACACATCAGTATCCTTTCCAGTTGAGGACGATTCAGACATTGGTTCACCAGGAGTCGATGGACCACCCATTATGCCAGAGGACCCATATGCTTACATAATGGCTGCTTATCAGGTTCCACCATCGCCTGACTACATACCTGGCCCCGAGGTTCCACCATCGCCTGACTACATACCTGGCCCCGAGGTTCCACCATCGCCTGACTACATACCTGGCCCCGAGGAGCCGCAGTCACCTCCCCCACTGGACTTTGTTCCTGAGCCGATGTACCCTGAGTACATACCACAGGAGGATGAGATACTCCCGGCCGAGGAGCAGCCACTACCTGCTGCTGCCTCACCCACTGCAGATTCACCAGGATATGTTCCCGAGTCTGATCCGGAGGAGGAGCCGGAGGAGGACGATGAGGATCCCGAGGAGGATCCAGCTGACTACCCTGCTGATAGGGATGATGATGATGATGATGAGGACGAGGATGAGGATGAGGAAGAGGAGGAGGAGCACCCAGCTCTGGCCGACTCTGTCCCACCTGTACACCGTATGACTGCCAGGATATCTATCCGGGATGAGCCATCCATATCACTTCCTCCTAGGGAAGAGGTCGAGAGACTTCTTGCCTTAACCACCCCACCACCATCACCACTTACTCCACTATCATCTCCATTACCACCGATACCATCTCCACCATTACCTATACCATCACCACCACCCGATATCCCTACTCATATCGAGACTCCCGAGAGTTGTTTACCACTTCGGAAGAGGCTACGTTTTGCTTCTCCCACCCCTAGTCATGAGGTCGGGGAAAGTTCAGCAGCCGGTGCTGCTAGGCAGGATAGACCTGCCATAGCGAGGGACGACCCTTATTCCATAGCGAGGGAGGACCTTTATGGATTTGTCGATATGGTTGATGTCCCTCCTAGATGTTCGACGTCTAGGGAGTTAGATTATGGCATTACGGATGCATGGGATGATCTGGTAGGAGCCATCGATGAGATTGCACCGACCACCCTAGAGGGGGTCAATCAGAGGGTTACCGATCTTTCTACCGTTGTTGAGCAGGAGACTACCATCATGTATGGTATTATGGAGGATGCTCAAGATGACCGGTCTCAACTGAGAGGCCGAGTCAACCTGTTGTATAGGGATAGGCCTATTCATAGTCGTTTAGCAGTGATGGTAGAGAGAGAGGCTAGGATGGCTCGTGAGGCTTGGGGACTATCCATGGATGCTAGCGACTATGCACGTTCAGATGTCATGTCATTACATACTACGGTAGTGGCGCAGAGTGCATTGATTTCAGAGTTACAGTCAGCAGATCACAGGAGACAGGGGGTGATTAAAGAGTTGTGGGCATCAGACCACAAGAGGCAGGTCCAGTTGACTAAGGCATTAGAGTTGCTGAAAGGACTACAGACTCAGATGGCCGAGTTTCAGAGGCAGCATGGACCCGCAAAAGGTTCGGCACAGCCTGATGCACCAGGGAGGCTGGTAGCATTTTCCTAGATTTGGTTATGTTTGTAACTATGCTATGTAGCCTGTTAGTATTATGGGTTATTCCGCTAAGCAACTGTATAGATCTTTTTGTTTGTTTAGCTACCTAGTAGAGGTCTTTTGTTCGGTATTATCTATCAGAACAGCAAACTAAGTGTTATGGGTATATCCCGGCTATATGGCTTTAGGTGTTTCTTTGGTCTTGTAACCTAAGTGTAGTTAATCATCCTTGTGTCTGAACCGCACTTTAAATGTTTTCCAAGTTATATATGAAATGGACGGATTATGTTATCTATGAAATCGAATTTATATTAAATGAATGTCGATTTGGTTATACTATGGTTAATTTCAATAACAGTTGTACATTTCACTGTGTGATCGTGATTCTCATTTTATTTTAAATGTGTATATGTTATGTCAATAGTATGATTTTATGAAATCCTAACGGGTATTATGTTTTCTTGTGAGTTAAATAAAATAGGACCAAAGAGAAGGACCACGAGGTTAAACCCAAGTGCAACACCAACACCAGTCACAGACACTCATACCACTACATCTGTCACCAATGCCCAAATTCAGGCAATGATTAACGAAGGCGTTACTGCTGCACTGGCAGCACGTGATGCAACCAGGAATGGCGATGATAGCCATACTTCAGGAACGGGTGCCAGAAGGCCTGTGCAAGTTGCTCGTGAATGCACCTACCCGGACTTCCTAAAATGCCAACCCTTGAACTTCAAGGGCACTGAGGGAGTTGTTGGACTCACTCAGTGGTTTGAAAAGATGGAGTCTGTTTACAGCATAAGCAACTGTACAGTAGCATGCCAGGTCAAATTTGCTACGTGTACCCTGCAAGGAAATGCTCTTACATGGTGGAACTCCCACGTTAAGACCACTACTCATGAAGCTGCCCATGCAATGCCATGGAGGACACTGAAAAAGATGATGACAGACAAATACTGCCCAAGGGGCAAAATTAAGAAGTTGGAGTTTGAAATGTAGAATTTGAAGGTGAAGGGTAACGATGTGGTAACCTATAGCCAACGTTTCCAAGAACTGGCACTAATGTGCGATCGGATGTTTCTGGAAGAAATAGACCAAGTTGAGAAATATGTCGGTGGCTTGCCCGACACGATCCATGGTAGTGTGATGGCAACTAAGCCAAAAACTATGCAGGATGCCATTGAGTTCGCCACTGAACTCATGGACAAGAAGATCAACACTTGGGCTGAACGTCAGGCTGACAACAAAAGAAAGTCTGATGACACCGCCAGGAACAACCAGAATCAGCAACCAAACAAGAGACAAAACACTGGAAGAGCTTATGCCGCAGGAAATGGTGACAGGAGACCATACGGAGGGCCTAGACCTCTGTGTTCCAAATGTAACTATCACCATGATGGTCCTTGTGCTCCCAAATGCCACAAGTGCAACCGATTTGGTCATTTAGCTCGTGACTGCAAGAATCCCCCAAATGTCAACACTGGGGCTAATCAGAGGGCTTGTTTTGAATGTGGTGCTCAAGGGCATTTCAAGAAGGATTGCCCAAAATTGAAGAACAACAACAACCGGGGTAATCAGGCTGGAAATGCCAAGGCTCAGGCAAAGGTGTATGCCGTGGGCAATGCAGGGGCAAACCCGGACAACAATGTCGTCACGGGTACGTTTCTCCTAAACAACCGATATGCATCTATTTTATTTGATACCGGTGCCGATAGGAGTTTTGTATCTACTGCATTTAGCTCTCAAATTGTTATCACTCCGACTGCATTAGATCATGATTATAATGTCGAACTAGCCGACGGGCGAATTGTTGGGTTAAACACTATTATCCGGGGTTGTACGTTAAACTTCTTAAATCATCCTTTCAACATAGACCTAATGCCCGTAGAACTAGGTAGTTTTGACGTGATAATTGGTATGGATTGGTTGGCAAAGTACCATGCCGTTATTGTCTGTGCGGAAAAGATCGTTCGTATTCCTTTTGGAGACGAAATTTTAATCGTTCGAGGTGACAGAAGCAACAATAAACACGGGACCCGATTAAACATCATCTCGTGTACTAAGGCTCAAGAGTATTTAACGAAGGGATGTCACGTATTCTTAGCAAATATCACCGCAACCAAAGACGAAGACAAGTCAAAGGAGAAACGACTTGAAGATGTGCCAGTTGTTCAAGAATTTCCTGAAGTCTTTCCTGAGGACTTGCCGGGTATACCACCCACTCGACAAGTGGAGTTTCGAATCGATTTGGTACCAGGTGCTACACCTGTAGCACGGGCACCATATAGATTAGCACCGTTCGAAATGAAGGAGCTAGCGGACAACTACAGGAACTTACGGACAAAGGCTTTATAAGACCAAGTTCCTCACCCTGGGGAGCTCCAGTTCTGTTTGTGAAGAAGAAAGATGGGTCTTTTTGGATGTGCATCGATTTGCAGGGAATTGGAACAAAATGACATTGAAGAAACCGACTCCCATCCCAAAGGATCGATGACCTATTCGACCAGCTACAAGGGTCGAGTATTTATTCAAAGATCGATCTAAGGTCAGGGTATCACCAGTTGAGAGTTCGAGAAGAAGACATTCCCAAGACTGCATTCAGGACTCGATACGGTCACTATGAATTCCAAGTCATGTCTTTTGGTTTGACTAATGCACCGGCCGTGTTCATGACCTATGGAACCGGGTGTGGTAAACCCGTATCTGGACAATTGTAATTTTCTTCATCGATGACTTTTTGGATCTACTCCAAAGTAAAGTAGAAGGAACAATGAAGAACACCTTAGGAAGATCTTGAAATTGCTTAAGGAAGGAAGAATTATACGGCAAGTTTCTCCAAGGTGGTGTATTCTGGATCTCAAAGGGTACAATTCCTCGGTCACGTGATTGACTGTCGAGGTATTCACGTTGACCCTGCCAAGATTGAATCTATCAAAGATTGGGCGTCTCCTAAAACACCAACGGAGATTCGCCAATTTTTGGGCCTTGCCGGCTATTATAGAGATTCAATTGAATGGTTTTCAAAGATCGCCAAGAACAATGGACCAAACTAACCCAGAAAAGGTGTCAAGTTTTGATTTGGGGCCGATATAAACAAGAAGCAGCTTTTCAACTGTTGAAACAGAAGCTGTGCAGTGCACTGATTGCAGTTTTACACACGTAAAATATATATATAAATTATATATTTATAAGAGTATTTGTAGAAAGATGTAATCTATGTTACCCTTGATAGAAAATTCACTCTCAAAAAAATATAATATAAATATATATTAATATAGTATTGTTTTGAGAGCGGGATGTATGATCACTGGTGTCGTTTCCCAATGATATAGTGAAATTTGAACCCAGGTTTTATGTTCGGATGACCATGATTTGGAATGGAACAAAGATTTTTGGATAAGCTAATTACTATGAAATTAGAAGCAACTAAATAAGGATCAAAGTAAAGCAGTGGTAAACTAATTTTACATCGACCTAAAATGTAAACTTAAAAATTTTCATAGGTAGAAAATTTCGAAAACTATTTGAAGAATTGTGAAAGCCCTAATTTTTATCTTTTTTATAAAAAGTTTAATTGACCTAAATTAAACTTAACCCTATTTATTATTTAAACAACTTATTAAAAATCGAACTAATTTTAAAACTTAACTATTTTAATGGACTATGTGCGCAAAAAGTGTAGAAACTAAAAGAGTAAACTAACAGGGTGGGGGGGAGGGGGGACGAACGGAGGGACTAAACTGAAAAAAACAACATAGACGAAAGAAGTTACTACTCTTTCTACCCTGAGAATCTTGACCCGATAACAAGACTCAGTCCCCGAATTAAGGTGAATTTTGAAAAGTGCTTAAATGTTGTAGAATAAACTCAAGGAAGCAAGTTGTAGAACTGCGCTTAAAGATGAGAACTAGTTTAATGAAAAAGACTTATATCTAACAAGATCCACTAAATAAGTGCTCATATAATGAGCTTATTAAGCAGTGACTCCTGAATGTGTAAGGGCTTAACCCTTGGTTGTAGATTTTTCAATAAAAATCCCCCCCCCCCCCCCCCCCCCCCCCCCCCCAACAAAAAATATAAAAAATCCATACAGTCAATAAATATGTTATTCTAAACTATTTCTGAAATTGAAGCTATAAAAACTCAATCAGTTTCTGAAATAATGAAAAAGGAAAGAAGTTCTAATGAGCTTATGATGTGCTTAATCTATAAATGCAAAGAAAACTAAGCTAGAAATGCTTTTAGAAAGACTACTGAAATTAGCATGAACTAAGCAAACTCAGGAAATTAGCAAAGGAGCAAGTTTTCTAATGAGCTTAAGTTAAGAAAAACTATATAACGTAAACTCTTTAAAAAACTTTCAGGGACTTATAAAATCCTACTTATAATCTATATAATAAGCTAGCGAAAAATCTTAGATCCATAAGCTATAATTAAACAAATTTAAACTCCGCTTAAGGGACTCTAAGTTACTGTTTTTGTGGGTTTCAGGGTTTTTTATGATTTTGACAGCGAATTTTTATCTAGAAAATAAGCTTAGGAATTACAAATTTAAGACTTAAAATGTATTAAGCTATGATTAAAACTTAAAATCCTACTGAATTTAATGAAGCTTAATTCTACAATTGTACTTTCTAAATTAAGCTTAAGGAACACAGGCTCAGTGTGTGTGTGTGTGTGTGTGTGAGTGTGATACTGCTAGTGTGTAAAAAAGTTGCAGCAAGTAAGTACTTTCACTGTTGAACAGGTATAGCGTGGTGCAAATTTGACTCCCCCTTGAAAACTAAATAAGCAATGAAATAGCTAGAAAGATGAAAATCTAAATCTAGATAAGCTAAAACTAAACTTAATTCTAGACTGAGAGTGTAGCTAAAAGTACTAACTTGTGAAGCTAGTCTAACTTGGAAGTTTAGTACTGGTAGTGTAAGCTCAGAGTACTGAGTGACTGAGGTTAGTTACTGCTAGTGTTAAAAAATCGCAAGGGTGCACTTAACCAAAACACTACTTAACACATTATGACAGAATTGAGAAAGCTTTTTAAGATAAATCTTATGATAAAGTACTAAATACCTCAGATAAAAACTAGCTTAAACAAACTTAATAATCATGATTCAAAAGAAAGACTGTATGTAGCTTTAAGATCTAAGATTCTAAAACTATTTAACTAATATTTTTGGTTTTATGAGTTTTTTATGACAGATTTAATAACTCTAATGAATCTATTAAATTACTTAAGCAAAAAAACTGTTGAAGAACAAGAACAACTATGTAAGTTACTAGAAGAGACATTTAAACACCTAATAAGCAACAGAGAATAAGCAAATAAGCTAATATTAAAACCTAAACTAAGCAATTTAAACTGATTTTAGAGAGTAGATGTGAAAAGAGATGATTACTGATCCTTTAGCTAAACAAAAGGAAACCAACTGAAAGGCAGCTACAAGCTCTCTAGTTATGTAAATAGCTAGAGTAATAAGTCTTGGGATTCTCCAAGGTAAGATCCGCCTTCAGCAAAGTTGATCTAATATTAGATCCATAATATGTGTTAACTGATTTAAGGTTAGATAAGATTAATATCGGGGAATGGTGCAACAGCTCTTATTTCTGCTTATAGAACTGAAAGAGTTTAATATGAGGCTTATTTGAGGACAATTTTGTGAGCTTATTAAGAGAGCTTATGACTTAGTAAGAAAACGCATTTATTAAAATGAGATTTAAACACTAAAAATCTGAATTTCTTAAGTAAAGAAGTGATTAACAATACTTAGAAAAAGGAATTACATTACAAGAAAATTATCGCGCGAATTTAAGCTTAATATTAAAACAGTAAAAATGACTAAAAGAAAACCTAGATTAAAAAGAAAAAAATTCAAGACTGGTTGGTGTGAGTGAGAATGAGTCTTTTTTTAGTGCCCAGCTGAAGATTCTAGGACCTTCTTAGCCTTGGACTGCTTCCCTACTTTTAATCGGGCCAATCATTTCTTCAATCATTTTGATCTAAGATGTGGGGCGTTGGATCATTTTTGGTGGGGCACCTGAGGATTGCCAGCGCGGCAATTCTCTTGATGTGTGACTGTTTGTGTTAGTATATGTGGAGTGAGTTTAGCACGAAATACCCATCACAATTTTGTGCTTCTTTCAATTGATTACGTGGCCTTTGAGCTTTGGTGTCATGTAGGATAAGTATCCCCTTGATTAGACTATTTGACCCTTGTACATTGTGCTTGTGCTTCCGCTTTGTAATTGACCATTCGCACCGCCTCTAATTTTTGATTTGCCCTTGTTTTACCATGTCAGTGAAAGATGGGAGAGCGATGAATGTAGTAATGAGGGGTTCCCCGTCTCTTTTTTCGACAGTTAAAACTGGTTGTAGTTTGGCGAAGTTTGCATCATTTGGTCCTTGTACTTTTCTTTTCTCTCTGTCTAGGTTATAAAGAACTTTCGGAATTGCAATAGATTGGCCCTTGAAGATGGGAATTGGCTAGGTTTGGGACTTTCGGTTCTTTTTGAACTGTTCTGATTGTGTCGTGTCGTGTTTGCTCGCGTTTTGACTGTTTTCTTGTGATTTTTGACATTATCCGTACCTGCCACACAAACACATGAATTACAGTATGGCATAATTTTGCCAATTTTTGGTCTGTTTTGGGTTTATTTGGGGTAATTTTAGGAGTTATAAATGGATATGTGTATTTTTACACCTATCAAATTTCCCTCCAAAACTAATCGATTGCGTTTCCTCACGCTATATACCACAGATGCCTTATCCAAATAGTCTCGAAAAAATCTTCCAAAACTAAACCTTGGAGCAAAAGTAGCAAAGATTATTGTTTGAGAGGAGGAATAAGAGTATGTCACAATGTTTGTTAAAACACCCGATTCCCATTTTTCTAAGATTTTTTTCTCTTTTTATGATTTTTCTTGGATAATTAAACTACCTAACTACAAACTTTTTTGTGTTGACGTTAATGTAATGTGTTTTCATTACCTCATTGGTAAGACTTTTAGGATCATAGAATAAAAAGCACAGTTATGTGTCCAAAGATAACTTCATCATCCCCGTTGTTTTCACTTTGTTCCCATGCTAAGATTAGATACTAAGATCATTGTTTAAATAGACAAGTCATGGTACTAACACTTACTCATAAATACTATTTTGGTGTAAATACTTTTCCTCCCGCAAATCTATCGTTTGTATCTCAGGGATTTTACTTAAGTCATATTTCCGAAGCTTTTTAGACTTTTTGTTTCGATACTTATTAATTCCACAAAATAAAAAGTGTAATGGTAAGAACGCAATAACCGTAGACTCCTAGCCCTTTTCATAAAGATCAAAATGCATCAGATTTAAAGTTCACATCGAGGCGACCCATAATTTGGCTTTTATTAGGCTACTTAAAGATGCACCATTCATGTCATATACCCGAAAGGCCTCTTTAAGACAAGTAATGACCAATCTTATTTGCACCTCTATGTACCTTAGGCTCTTTAAGTGCCAAAACAAAGACAGAATTTAAGCAACATATTAAAACCCTCAGTTCCTTTAGTAGGCTCAACTCGGCCACGGCCTCCGACAAAGATGTAGCAAAACATATTTTGACTTCGGATTATATAGTAAAACCGTGCTTTTATCTCGATAGCCACATCGATAGTGCGAGTCGAACAAGAGGTTATTCTACTTATTTATGACACCAGAACTACGCCTTATATTGAAAAATCAACATCGGCCACGCCTCGACGTGGATGAAGTTGATTGGCAGAGTACTTATTTTATTATTTATTTTTGTTAATTTGTAGCCAATATTAAGTATTCCTTGATGTGTACTGTCATCTGTAATCACAAAGGAATTAGTGAAAATTCTATTTACTAATTATTAACCAAAGGACCATACAACTTTATTTATTAAACATTCATAGAGAAAGTGAAACAAGCTAGATGGGTGGAAAAGCACAATTAATATTATTTGAGCTTGAAGGAAACCAACTTATTCTACGTTTAGCATCATGACTTATAAAATAACACTATGCATTTCTTGTCTTCACACAAAAGAAATTTGCAATTGCTTGAGCATCTATATAAAAGTATCCAACATTGGCATAGTTTTAAAATGTCTATCTTGAAGATTAGCACGAAGCCTTCAGATTTACTAATGATTCAAGTCTTGCATATTTAAGGTCTATGTGAGACTAGCATTAAAACTCTCATGCATTAATTGTTAAGGGAGAAAGCTAGAACTTACACGTACAATCGGGTCAAAAATTACTTCTTATTCTTACCAACGGAAAACCTACATTTTTGTCTTAACACACACATTTTTTATTTTTTATTTTTTATTTTTTATTTTTTTTTTTTTTTTTTTTTTTTTAATATGAAATAAAAATTTAAAATTTTTGCTATTTTTGTGGGAGAACCGGGTACGTGAGAAACACAATAAGCAAGCACATCAAATCGATAGATTCCCTCCCCAAACTAAAATGAAACATTGTCCTCAATGTTTAAAGTCGGGTTCCTACGAAAATCTAAGCCGTTTATTAAGTAGACAAAGATAATTCGTTAATCGATAATAATGAAAGGATATTGATCTCCCCAAACTAATTTCACACAAAGGATGAGAAACTCGAGTGCTTCGGAATTAGGCATCGAACACGAGAGGATTCTTGAAATGTTGGGTTAATCCTGCCAAATCACAACACAGACAACAAACAACGAGAAACGAAGAGGATGGGCCCCTTAACATCACAACACATTAGAGGTTAGAAAATAAAATAGAAAGAAAAGGATAAGCATGGGGTGAACTCCCACGAAGCGGCTTGTTTTTGATTACCGAGTCGCAAGCTCGACTCGATCCCTGAATTCAGTTGTCCTTAGGGAGAGCAATACTTAGAACAAGAAACTGTTTAGAAAATGCCACCGGCTCTTAGAAATGTGACTATGCCAGGGTCAAAAATGGTGTCTTCATTCTCGAAGGAGACAATTGAGGAAATGAAAGGTAAATCTGAAACAAGGGTGGGTAAAATACTGGTCATAAAATCATGAGATTTAGAAACACCCTTAAACTCTTTGATTATCAAAATTCCCGCTTTGGGTTCAAAACATTTCTCAATATCCGGAGGTTCTGGTGGAGGTCGAGGAATTGACGGATCATCTTGGTGATCAAGGTTAGGTGACTCATTAACTTCATCTTCGGAATCAGCATCTTCAACACCAGGCGGAATTAAATTATCTGGAACAAGGAGAATATCAATCTCTTCTTGAGTGGGCTCACTATCTTCAACGAGGATAGGAGACATGGGAAGAGACTCGATAACTGAATTTTGATGAAAATTTCCCTGGGAAGTTGAAATTTCATTAAGCACTGTCATAAGACTAAGATATTCCTCAAATTCACGATCATTCCTCGCAGGAAGTGTTAAAGGTTCACCGGCGAACTCATGGTGAAGAGGATCACTCCTTGGAGAAAAAGTAATTGAAGATTCATTCTGTTCTGGCTCATGATCGGAAGTTACTTTGGAATCGAGATTATGGGAAACATCATCACTAAGTAGATTATCAAGAAAAGCTATGTCTCCTTCTGAATCGAAATATCCTTCCTCTAAGTTAGAAGATACTTCTATAGCTAGAAAATCATCGATCTCATCATTATCGTCTTTAGGAGCAAAACACTCATCCTTATCGGATAGAGGAGTGTTGAGAAAGACTAGCTTATCGGAAACGTTGGAATTTTTAATCTTGACACCTTCTTGAAAATTATCTTCATGCAAGTCCTTCTTAAGAGTTGAATCATCATCACCCGGTGGTAACGAATCAAGAGGAGCAAGTTCATCGGCGAACTTCACAAAATTATCACTAGTCTTCACCGGAGAAGAACTAGGAGAAGGATCATCAGAATGAGTAGTGGTACTGCCACTAAACGGATCATCTTTTGAAAAATCGATAACAGAAATGGCATGAACAAAATTCTTTTCCTTGTTTTTCTCAGATTTATCGGCATAGTAAACAAGTTCATCTTTTCCTACTCTTAAAGTCAATTTTTCTTCGTACAAATCAATGAGAGCTTTTGCGGTTCGAAGGAAGGGTCTTCCTAGAATAATAGGCACTCTCGGGTCGGGTTCAAAATTAACCACCACAAAATCCGCAAGAAAAGTGAAATCATCGACTCTAACTACAACATCCTCGCTTACCCATCGGGTGAGAAATGGAACTATTGGCAAGCTCGAGAGTCATTCGAGTAGATCACCAAAGCTTCAAGCTCAAGTTTCTTGTAGATATGAATGAGGTAAAAGATAATGCTAGATCCTGAATCGTTCTAAGAGCACTAGTCCTTTTGAGTTCTTGTAAAGCACATGGGAAAAAGACAATTTCCCGATCTTCGAGTTGTCTCGAGAACTTTGTTCATGAAGATAGCGGAAACATTCAGCATTCAATGTGATAGCGATCTCCTCAAGCTTCTCTTTGTTTCCTTAGCACGATCTTACCATTTGTTAAACTTTGGCATTTTCACAAGAGCATCGTTTCAATCAATCCTACACGCAAAAAAAAAAAAAGGGAAAGGGGGGGGGGTGGGGTGGGATGGAAGTGTTGTTTGAAACATTTTTCAAGAACCGCTATGTTGAGCACTTGGTTATCGTGTTCCTCTCAACTTTCATTCTCTCAGATAATGGAAAGTTTAGATGGGTACGAATTAGGATTAGGATCAAGATTAACGGTTTTCTTTGCTTTTGGTTTTGGAATTTCCATGAAAATGGAATCTTCTTCCCCCGGAGATGGGACATGTGCGGTATTTTCCAAATTTGGATTTTGCACTTTTTCCGTTGACGTCTCCGGGTTTTGTTCAGGTTCTTTTTGAGGTTTTGAAACATCGGGTGAAGGAACAAGAGGAATCGAAGGTTCTTCCAAAGCCTTACCGCTCCTTGTGGTGATAGCATTAATTTGCTGACGAGGGTTAGTTACGGTTTGACTTGGAAGAGTTCCTGAATTTGCTGAATTTTTGAAATTATCACAAAGACTTGTCAACAAACTTGTAACATTAGCCATTTGATTCTGCAAATTTTGACCTTGATTTTGAACATTCTTCAACACCGCATCGTTTGCCTTGACGTAGTTTTCAAAATCTGTTTTCAAAACACTATTTGTTGGAGGTTGGTAAGGTAAAACTTGATTGATTGGTGGTTGGTTGGTTGGTGTTTGATATGGTGGAGCTTGATAAACTTGATTTTGACGGTTTTGATTAAAATTTCCTCCACGGTTTTGGTTGAAATTAGGATTGTTTCCTTGATAACGGTTTTGGTTGGTTTGGACATTCGGTTGATTAAATTTGAAGGTTGGTTTCTTTGGAGAAAATTACCAATGGCTGCGGTTTGTTGAAATTGTTGGATATTATCTTGAAAAACGGGAAAATCGTTTCCACCTCGAGTTAACGGACAATGGTTAAAATTGTGATTTGATCCACAAGTGACACAAACTTCCTCAACTGCTTTGACGGGTGCAGGAGTAGTAACAACTAAGGCTTTCATTTCATTCAACATTTTGTTCATCTTGATAGTCATCTTATCACTCGGAGAAGGGCTATTTGTTCAATATCGAAAGAATTATATAGAAGATGGAAGAATTAGAAAGAGGAGCATCCGTTACTCACTCTTGAATTCATTAGCAACGACTTTTGAGTAACGAACTTTTGACTTGCCTTTCAATGATTGCTAAACTTTTGAGGCATTTTGTCAAGAAAATTTCCACCTGCTTGCAAGAATCTTAGGCATCTTGATCGTTTGAATTCAAAGAGTTGTAAAGTATCAAGTGGGTGGAGTTTCTGAAAAGCCATGGTGGAGGGACATTGACGAGGAGTCCTTTAAAACGTTCCACATGCTTCATTAAGGCTTCGTTTGGTTTTTGATAAAAAGTAATGATTCATTCCGTAGTAAGTGGTTTTTGAACGTGGAAAAGTATTTGGTTTATGAATTTGAAAACAAGGTTTTTTTTTTTCTCCCATGTGAGAATTGATCTTGGTGGTTCTTTGTTCCTAACCAATCTCGGCTTCACAGTCTAGAGAAAAAAGGAAAAGCAAAAAGCTTATCGAAGTGTTCGGAACTTCTGGATGTCTAAACGTTGAAGTAACCTTGTTAAAAAAATTCGAAGTGATTGTGGGATTCTTGTCTACCCGTAATGTGTTGCTTGCACAAGATTGATTAACCGGTTGCTTAAGCTCGAAATTTGTTAAGCATGATTGTGAACAAAACTTATAGCATCCTCATACCCCTCGATGGGTGCTTGTAACATTTGGGCCATCGTTCGATTGTCGGCCATTGGAACAACGTTTTGTTTAACAATTGGATCTTCTAAATCAAAATTTTTAACAACCGGAGTTTGTTGTTGACGACGTCTACGAGATTGCGAACGAGTGCGCATAAAAAAGAAAAACTAACAATTAAAAAGCAAAACTTTTACACTAATTTTTTTTTTTTTTTTTTTTTTTTTTAGCAATGAATTTTAACGGTTACACGAAAGAGACTTAAACCAAATAATCAACTACTTCACGGTAGCTCTTGAAATTTTCTTCTTCAAGGTGAGCCCTACTTGTAGTGGGGGGAAACCACACAAAAGGCAAGTGTTAAATCTTTGATTACGAATTGGGAACAATTGCAAGTTCACCGGAAATTGAAATGATAATATCTCAATAGAAGATATTATTTGTTGGTGTTCGTTAACCAACTTGGTGAATTTTATTTTCTGAATTAAGACAATTTTTTTATATTTTTTTTTTTATTTTTCTATTTTTTTTTTATCTTTTACTTATACTAAAAAGAAAAGGAAAATATATTTTTTACTTTTTATATTTTTTATTTTTTTTTGGATTTTTTTGGATTTATGACAAAAATTTAACTTTCGAGGACGAAAGGATCTTCAAACCAAATCGACAAACACAAAACGAAGGAATCGCTTACACAAGTCCCCGGCAACGGCGCCAAAAACTGATTCGTAGTTTTACACACGTATAAAATAATATACTTATAGAGAAATTAAGGAAATCCCCAAGTATCCCTTGGACCCCTTGATAAAGTTCACTCTCAAAAATATATATAATATAATATATAATACGTATTTTTAACCGGGCAAGTATGATCACCCGGGTCGTTTCCTCCATATTGATAGTGATATTGAGACCACGGTTTTAAGTTCGAAATTCTGATTGGAATGAAGCAAAGATATTGATCTATGGAAAGGAAATAAAAACAAAATTTAATTGAACAATTAAAACTTAAACTAACTAGAATAAAATCTTAAAGACTAAAAGTGCAAAAAGGAAAGGAGATTAAAGGGTTTTTAAAACTATTAACTAACGGAAGGGTACCCCCCTGACTTGTAAACCAATTAAATTGAATAGGTTACAATTCCTACCCTAAGAATATATCCCGACAAAAAAAAACTAAGTCACAATTAAGCGTGAAATTTGAAAAGTGCTTTGCTTAGTATGAAAAAACTCAAAGGAAGCAAAGTTGTAAAAGAAAATAAGGAAAACAAAATTAATAAAAGCTACTAGGGTGAAAATCTAATAAGCTCAGGAGTGCTTATTTTAACTGATTAACAGAAAGTGAGGTTTTGAGCTTACTTCTACTTAAACAGCCATAAAATGCTCAAATTAAGCTTAATTCTAAAGGAAAAGTGATCTAGAAGCTTATGATGAGCTTAATATAAATTATGCAAAGAAATTTAATGCGTAAACTACTTTTGAAGCTACTGAAATTGTTCATGAATAAGCAAACTCAGGAAATAAGCAAAAGAAACACAAACTTCACAATACGCTGGAGAACTAAATAAGGCTGAAACTAGACTTTGAACTTAAAAGACAACTTAAACTACTTATTATCCATCTAAATAAGCTATAAAATCTAGACTTATAAGCTAATTTAACAAATTTAAATCCTAAAGATTCTAAGTACTGTTTTTGGATTTTTCAGGTTTTTTATGACTTTTGACAGCTAAATTTAACTAGGAAAATAAGCTAGAAATTGCAAATTAAGACTTAAAATCTATTAAGCTATATTAAAACTTAAACCCTACTGAATTTAATAAGCTAAATCTTAAAATGACTGTTCTAAATTAAGCTGAGAACACAGCAGTACTAACTGAGGTTAGTACTGCTAGTGTAAAAAGTTCAGCAGTACTTTTAAGTGAAAGTACTGCTGATGCAATTTGGTTTTTAAGAACAGAATAAATAATGAAATAAGCTAAATAATGAAAACTAAAACTAAATTCTTAATAAGCTAAAACTAAACTTAATACTACTGAATTAACCAAAATCTAAACTAACAGTATTAACTTGTGAAAGCAGTACTAACTTGGAAGTTAGTACTGGTAGTGCAAAGGTTCAGCAGTACTAACTGAGGTTAGTACTGCTAGTGTAAAATCAAGAGTGCACTAATCACCAAAACTACATTAACCATTCATTATGACAGATTGAGAAAAGCTTTTAAAGGAAATTATAATGAACAACATACTAAATACCAAGATAAAAATTGCTTTAAAACAAACTTAACAATCATGATCAAACAACTGATTAAAGCCTTAATCTAAAGATTGTAACTAATTAATCTAATATTTTTGGATTTTATGAGTTTTTATGACAGAATTTAATAACTAATGATCTATAACTATTTAAGCAAAAACAGATGAAAACACATAACTAAATAGCACTAGAAGAGATATTTAAACACTAATCAAGCAAAGAGAATAAGCAAATAAGCAATATTAAACTAAAACTAAGCAATTTAAACTGAATCTTAGAGAAGAGTGAAGAGAGAAACTTACTTGATCCTTTAGCTAAACAAAAGGAACCAATAAAGGCAGCTACAAGCTCTCTAGCTTAGTAATAAACTAGAGTAAAAGTCCTTGAGGATCTCTTCCAAGTTAAGATCCCCTTCCAAAAGCTTAGATTCAATAAGATCCATAATAGATTTAACTAATTTGAGGTTTAGATAAGATTAATATCGAATTCAAACAGCTCTATTTCAGCTTATAGACTGAAAGAGCTTAATATGAGCTTATTGAGACAATTTTAGATTATAAAGAGAGCTTATGACTTAAAATGAGAGCTTAGAAAATGAGATTTAAAACACTAAAAACTGAATTTCATTAATTAAAGAAGCTGATTACAATACTTGAAAAAGGAAATTACATTTAAGAAAATTACGAATTTAAGCTGAAAATTAATAAAAACTAGAAATCGACTACTAAAAACTATGTGTGTGAGAAGTGAGGTCTTTTTATAGTGCCAAGCTGAAGCTTCTAGGACCTCTAGCCCTGCTCTTCAATCTTTCAATCTCTGCCATTCATTTCTTCAATCATTTGAGCTTCATTTGTGACCGTTTGATCAAGAAGTGGACACCTGAGGATTGCCAGCGTGTCATTCTATTGATGTGACGTTTGTGCTAGTTTTGTGAGTATTTTAGCACAAAAACCCACATTAATTTGTGCTTCTTTCATTGATTACGTGGCCTTTGAGCTTGAACTAGGATAAGTATCCTCTTGATTAGACTAATTTGACCCTTCATTTGTGCTTGAGCTTCCTTGAATTGACCAACGCACCCTTTAATTTCTATTTGCCCCTTGATTTACCATGGTGGTGAAAATGGGGGAGACGATGAATAGTAAAAGGGGTTCCCGCTCCTTTTTTGACAGTTAAAACTGTTGGAGTTTGGGAAGATTACACAAATGGTCCTTGTGTTCTTTTTCTTCTTTTCTTGATTATAAAAGGACTTTCGGAAATTGCAAGAATGGCCCTTGTGGATTGTTATGAGTGGAAAGTGGGCTTTGGATTGGGCTTTGACATTCTTGGCTTCGGTTTTGTACTCTTCTGATTCTCGTGTCCGTGCTTGCCTGATTTTGACTGTTTTTCTTGTTATTTTTGACTCATCCGTACCTGCATACACAAAACACAAATACAAGCATATTTTTGCCATTTTTGGTCTGTTTTGGGGTTTAATTGGGTAATTTTAGGTATAAACTCTGATATGTGATGTTCTCATCATTCAGGTCAAATCTTCGTATATAATAAACATGTGAATATGTACATAAGTAGTAAAAGACTTAGGCTTATGTGGTGTTCGAGTACGATGATTTTTTAAGAATTTTTCACAAAATTCAAAATCTTTCAAAATTTCGTACTCAACACTATATTATATACCCTCATAAATTGAGGGGGAGCATTAAAATGTTCCTCATAGATAGTATATAACAATTTTTCCCCGAAAGGTTAATCAATTGATATCCAAAATATCAAGGGGTTAACATCTTGGATAAAGGTAGAAAATGTGATTAACCTGGATCTAACTTGTACTGAAAGATGTGATCAAATAAAATGGACTTAATGCACTCCACACCTTGCATGTGCTACGATTACGATGCACATGTTAAGGGGGAGCTTTTAGTGATAATGAAAAACTCTCAAAGTGTAAACCTTTTGATATTTATATCAAACACTTTGATGGAACTTTTCAATGATTTTGGTTTTGATCGTGATGGAATACTCAAAAGACCGACCATGTACTTTAATTTATGGAGATATAAGGTGGTTAGGCATAGGTATTCAAATCCCATGATCTAACCAGAACTGGAGGGATCTACCTAGGGATATCCACTAGTTAGTGTAGAAGTCCTTAGGTAGGAGAAAAGGAGTAAAGTGAGATTAAGGGAAGAATGCAGATTAAGATGGAGCAAACACTGGAACAAACCCAACAAGGTGTTAATTATGAAGTCTTGGTAAGCATTAAAGGGGTTAAAGAATGAAAAATAAATGTAAAGATAAAGGGTGAAAAGAAAGAAGCCCTCTATACACTTAGGCAGAAACTGGGTCAATACATAAACTATCAGAAACACTAAGATGTTGTCCGACATTGAAGACAGTCATGGACCCAGTAACACTATGCACAACCCTTCCCAGCCACTCAAAGTCGAAAAGACTTTGTTTCAAAACTCTTAGAGATTCACACATTTCTATCAACTCTCTCACTCCGAGTTAGTTGATATTGAAAAGGTGGCACTTAGCTCCAGCCTCCGATCACTAAAATCAAAGTGCACTATTGAGTCTAGAGTTAAAAAGAGATCATTCATAAATCTCATAAGGACACTTGTCAAATTAAATCTGTTAAGTCGCACAATGTGAATAACAAGATATATACTAAGAGTCCTTCACATTATCCTTGTGATTTTGCCAGAACATCTGAGTGATATCATTCACAATGAAGATGGAAATCCTGCTTGAGCCAACATCAAACAAGCTCATGGTAGGTGACTTGTGCGATTCTCTACGAATCAAACTTGTGACAACTGGAAAGAAATGATGGTGCGATTCTATAAGAATCAAACTTGTTCCAGGTTATGAATTGACGATTGATGATGAATTTTTGAAATGATCAACACTTTCGATTGATTTTCAAATCAATTTTTTTATTCAATCAGTGAGAAAGTAACTCACTGGTTCACTCGTACCGTGTTGTTTGCTTTGAGATGCTCTGGTAATGAGAACGGCTAGTACAGCTGTGAATCCCTGTCAAGAAGATTCTTCGGAATTCTATCTGATCACAAGCAGTATTTATACTGATCAACGGGGAACCGTGGTTATTGCAACCATATTCGACGAAGTGACAAAGACACTCTCATCTATATCTATTGATTAATACTAACCTAAACCTGCAGGTATCCCCGATGGTGGCAGCTGCTAGACGTAGACGTGTCAAGATTCATAACCTCATGCTCATACCCTACCGACAAGTATAAAGACATCATGAAAGCTCAAGTACATGTTTCAAGTCTTCTGGTACTCTGATACCATACGTCTTTTTCGAAGTGACGAAGTGTTAAAGTTAAAGAATTTCAAGAAAGATGCAACTTTAAAGCTTTTCAAGTCAACAAATCAAGAAAGGTATAAGCATGTCGGTCCAGAAGTCACAAGTTCACAAGATGGCAAAGTTACAAGATGGCAAAACAAGATTATACTTGGTTGATGATCTCAAAGTGCTCAAGATCACACTATCACAAACACGTTAAGATAAAGGAACAAGATCGAGCCTAAAGTCAAAGATCACTACAACAATTCACAAGTTATAGATTGAAGTTAAAGACTACGAGCTAAGGACTAAAGATAACGCATAGTATGCTAGAATTATATTCTTTGTAAATTGGAGTAACCTTCCTTAGGGGGAGATTGTTAGGATCAAGAAAAGTCTTGGTTACTTCTAATATTTACTAGTCAAAGCCTGTAGTTAGATATATTAAACATATTAAGCTAATATGGCCCAAGGCCCATGGTAAGCCCATCAATAGGCCCCATGGTCGGCCAAACTAGTGTATAAATACCCTCTCCATAGCTTGGAGAGGGTGTTGGTTGGTTTTGTATTCTTACTTTGCTAATGAATTATATGTTTCTTACTTTATCTCTCTAGAATACATCCATCCTTCCACTTTCTCTCACTAAGGTCCTTCCCATTTCATATCAAAGATTACTTGTATTCTTCATTAGTGGTCAATTCGTAACTTAGGCAACACGTAACAGGGAAAGTAGATCAAGATACTTGTGTCCATAGTAAAATCAACCATGTATTTCCAAAAGAAAGGCTTTAAGTATTTACATCCATAAGTAAAACAAAGTGTGATATCAATCATGTAATCGAGTTTGCAAACGAACATTTATAAGAGTTTGAAATCATTAGAGTAAACCAGTTTGTAAACGAGCATGTTCTCACCCCAAAATAGTAAAGTAAAAGTAGTAAAATGTGGGGCTATGAACTCACCTTGATGACGAAGAACGATTGGCAGAAGTGCACATAAAAAGCACAGAACAAACAGAAAACAGAACGGCTCGACCAAGAAGATGCAGTTTATCTTAACGACTATGACCCATTAGTTTAGGATGATGAATTGTGGTTTTATGATGGATAAGTACATCAACGTGACACGTTGATAAAGGATTTGAATTACAAGTTGGATGAGTTTGGTGGTTGGTTAAATAAAATAAATCGAAAAGCAAACGCAAAGTATGTAATATATTCCGTATATACTACATATGAAAAAGAAACAATTATATAATTCATATGGTGAATTATATAATAAAGACAAACAAATAAAAGGAAAAGTCGCAATATATAATACTTTACAAATATTATATAAGAAACGTGAGAAAATAATGGTAACAATATATTTTGACACGTTTTCTAAAGCCACTAATTAAGTTAATAAAGAGTTCTTGCATAATAGTAAACATACGTTTTAAAGTTACGAATTTGCTAAATGACGTTTTAAAGTTTTTACAAACGTTATTACTTTGTCTATTAGTCGAGAATTATAAAATAATATCTTATAATTTAGTGTTTCGTTACGCGTTTTAACTAAATAGTTGTCTCATTTGTAAAAGTATAGTTTTTGTTTATTTGTCGGGTTATGGTATGATTATAAATAAAATATCTTTAAACTATAACTTAGTTCTTTTTATCGGTTCTCAAAGATAAGAGGACCTCGGGTTTAGTTTCTAGCTTTCCAAAAAGTACGGCATTTTTCTGTAATGTGCCGAATCATGTGAAGAATTCAATCCTTGCCATCATGCCTTTCTCGGAGGTTACTCTTCTGATCCGATATCTTGGTGTCCCTCTCATCTCCTCTAGATTGCTTATTAAATATTGCAAAGTCCTTATTGATCAAGCAAAGAATCGCATTGGTGATTGGAAGAACAAGTCGTTGTCTTTCGCGGGTAGGTTACAACTTTGTACTTCCGTGCTCTCTTCTATGCAAGTGTATTGGGCTTCGATTCTCCTAATTCCTAAAGGTACTATATACGACATTCATCAGCTTGTTAGGGGTTTCTTATGGTGTAACGGGGAATACAAGCGGGGCAAAGCTAAAGTTGCATGGGATGTGATCTCTCTTCCTAAGACCGAAGGTGGTTTAGGTATTAGGAGCCTTGAAATGTTCAACATTGCTCTAATGACTAAACACATATGGAATATCATTTCGAACCGAAAGTCTCTATGGGTAAGGTGGACTAATATTTATCAGCTTCGTGGCCGCTCGTTTTGGGATATTCCTATACGGGCTGACGCGAGCTGGGGCTGGCGTAAGTTGTTACAGCTTCGGGAAAAGGTTTGGCCATTCTTCTGGGCCAAGATTGGTAATGGTTTGAACACCTCGGTGCTCTTTGATAACTGGTGTCGCCACAGCCCCTTGGCTAAATATATCTCGCCTCGTGATGTCTCTAATGCGGGGTTTAATATGTCGTGTAAGGTGGCAGATTTTGTGGCTAATAGGGAATGGCATTGGCCTCAGCCGTGGCTTTTGAAAGCCCCTAACATTGGTACTATGTCAGCCCCGATTCTGGATCCTACTTCGAGTGACTTAATCCAATGGAAAAATAGGAAGGGTGTGCTTTCCTTGTTTTTTGTGGCAAAGGCGTTGGAGGAGCTACGTCCTCGTGGTTTTGAGGTTAAATGGACTCGTGTTGTTTGGTTTTCTCATTGTATTCCTCGACACGCTTTTCATCTTTGGCTAACGTTGAGAGGTAGCTTGCGGACTCAAGATAAACTTCGCCAATGGGATGTAAGGAATGTGGATCTCTTGTTGATACGCTGCCCTCTATGTGACATGGTTCCGAACTCACATTGCCATCTGTTTTTCGAATGTCAATTATCTTCGCAGGTATGGTGTTACGTTCGTTCGTTGGCTGACTTGGAGAATGTCCCTCCATTAATGCATCTTATTTTGATTCGGTTAATATTTATTGCTCATCAACAGTCGGCAAGGAGTGTTATTAGAAGGTTGGTGGTGGCTGCTATGACTTATTTCCTTTGGTTTGAAAGGAACAATCATTTGTTTAAAAACTCTAAAAGGTCTCCGGAGGAAGTTCGGGACGTGATTATGACTACGGTAAGACTTAAGCTTCTCTCTTTTCGTTTTAAAAACCAAGATAAGGTGTGAGAGTTGCTTGATAAGTGGAATATGCCGAGTGGCTTTCAGATTTATGGCTCGTGATCGTTCGGTTCTCTTCATGCTGTCCTTGGAGTGTCAATGGTCTTTCTTGGTGAAAAAGACGTGGGACGTGCACTAATTTTATGTTTTATATGTCTTTGCTCATATTTGTAGTACATTTGAGGCATGTCTCAAATGTTAGTAGTTCAAGCTTGCTTGAGGTTAATGTGGTGCTTTAGCCACATTCCATTGTACTTAACGTTCTTGATGTGATTAATACAACTTTACCGGGGTAACCCTTTACCCAAAAAAAAGATAATAGTAGTTGTAGCGAAAAATACTAAGTATATAAATTTATAAAAATTCCGTCATGATCTATTCGTTTGTACAACGTTTTCCATATTTACAAAATTTAACGTTTTCCCCTTAATAAAATAGATGTTGTAATTATTCGCGCGTGTTTCAATATTTATCTAAACTAGACAACATAAATATCAATATATTGTAAAACCAAACACACCTCATTCAGGAGCTGTTGTCCCGAACGCACCCCTTTTGGGTGGTTAAATAGCAAACCAAATGCTCCCGTTGGAGCTGCTGTACCAAACACACCCACTGCAGATCCAAACACCCCTATTTGTCTGTAAAACGCAGAACCAAACGCCCCTTTAGGCAGTTACGCAGCGAAACAAACACACCCTTATGGGATGTTGTTAAACTCATAATTGGTTTAATTAATTATTCACACTTATTATATAATACCTGCAAGGTATTATATACTTTTATATAATCTTTGTTATTGAAGTGTCCATTGATATATAATTCACTTAGGGAATTTAATAAGGGTTATTTTTCATATGTAATATATAAAGAATATATATTACACGCTTTGCGTATATTTTCAATTTATATATTTAACCAACCACCAAACCATTACAACGTTAACTCTAAATCTTCATCAACTCGTAGCGTTGATGTGACTATTCATACGGGAACACAAATACATTATCCTAGGCTAGTGGGACTTAGTCGCTAAAATTTGTTGCAACTACTTGATCGAGCAGCTTCGTCTTCCGTTCGTGTTGTGCATATTAGATGCCTATCTGTCAATCGTTCTTCATCATCAACGTGAGTTCATAACCTCTCTTTTTAATCTTTTGAATGTTTATAAACCCGCAAGGGGGAATACATGTTTGTCTACAAACTCTTTACTTACTTGGTATATTATAAAATGTGATATGTTTTTTAAAGAATTAGAGTTTCATAGCCTCACTTTACTCGTTATGGATAATGTTTATATATTTTGGAGTGAAACAAGCATTGTTTTATAAATGGACAAAAGTGGATCAATTTTATATAATGATTACCGTTGCCTAAGTAGCGATAACCACAAGTGATCCCCTTTACGATGAACTGTCAATTGCATATATGTAGTTGTGAAATTACATAGTGAGGCGCGAATGTTATGAATAGATCTATTTGGGAAATGACCTCCCCGTTCGGGTGACAGCTACACAGGGAACGGAACGCTTATAGCATGTCGAATTTGAGGGATGGTTTTCGGGTTAAGACATCTAACGTGCAGAAATTGCAATAATAATTATTGCAAGAAAGATTGTCGAGCTTCAGTGTCATGAGCTTAGGAAACGTAATCAGGGTCTCGTGATGTTTTCATTGTTGTTTTTATATCACGGGAAGTTATATGTTGGTGATTAGTTGTAGTTTGCGCTTTTCACGGGGATAAATCTTGTGGCCTATTGTTATACGTTTTTGACGACTATTTGGTGGATTTTAAATGGTCTGGAATGTTTTGGCAACTGTTGATTTAGAGAAATCATATATATATGTGAAAGGACCATTTAAGGAATTAAATGGTCATATATACTTGTTGGAACCTTTGGGTTATTATTCATATCTAAATTGACTATGAACTCACCAACTATATGTGACGTTTTTAAACATGGTTTTTTCATAGGTGAATTAGATGCTTGGAACTATCTGAATGGTGGCATTGGAGTCTAAATTGACAAGATTTCATAATTGGATTCTACGAATTATCAAGATCTCGTTGTGGTCGCTTTCAAGCTTTTCATTATGATGCAATTATGGACAACTATTATTTTGATTCGGAAAATCAACGAGATTGGTTTTACAAACGACCATTTTGAGAGGTTGTTCTCATGTATATATCACTGATGAAATATGAAGTACCACCCCAAGTGGTGATTCCGCTGTCGATGGTGATAATTATTGTGGGTGTTACATGAAGTGTCATGGATAATGTTGAACTCGTATGCATATACCTGCTCACGGTGGGTCTGAAGCTCATAATGGGCCGCCTGACTCAATCCTATCGCATGAGCCCAAGCCTCTCGGGAAGCATAGGCCTCCTCCTCTACAATCAGTACTGTCTCCTAATGAGCTATCCTATCCTCCATAAGCAAGTCGACCCGCTGCGAGTCTATAGTGACTCGCTATGATATACGAGTCCTACTTTCCTGAGCATCCTCTAGTAGAGCATATAAGTCCTGTATATCATGCTCATGAAGCTCAGCAAGCTCTGTAACCCTATTATTGACCTCTCCTATGGTCATAGGTGCTATCTCCGGAACTGCCTCTGTCGGATCCACCCAAGTATCCCTAATACCATACCCAACCTCTCTAATCCCTCGTCGTCTCTCTTCAGCATCTAAGGTGCTGACAAACCCATAGCTACTCCCTCGACGCTGGTGGGGTCTAGCAGAAGAACTCTCCCCCGACCTCATATATTAGCCTAGAGTAGACAAGCACGACCTCTTGCGAGGTGGGGCCCTCGTACTCAGTAATATCATCCCTACTTCAATAGGTGGTGGTAACGTTTATAGAGAAGGTGGTAGTGGTGGGTATGGAGGTGATGGTAATGCGGCATAACCGCATCAATAAGGGCCGTAACTGAAGGCTATCCTGATGTCTTGGATTTTGGTTTGGAACCTGCGCCAGATGATGGTATTAATGGTTATAGGCACAGGTGTTTGTGATTTATGTGCATGATTAGTGCTGGCCTCATATGCAAGGCTCTCCCCTGCATAGGTTCTGATAGTGAGATAGGTGTGTGATGGTGGTGTAGTAGGCATGGCTAGAGTCTCTCAACCTCTGCCTCTGGTGGAAGGGATATGGAAGCCTGAAGCCGGACAATAATCCTAGCTCCAGTAGTAGTAATGTCAGTGGAGGGTGGTGGTATAACAAGCTCTGTTCCCTCAGGTGGGGAAACAAGCTCAACAATAGGTACAACAATAGCAGAGTCGGCCGGAGCTAAGTGCTCCTCCTCCTCCTCCTCATCCTCCTCATCCTCGTCCTCATCATTGACGTCATCCCCGGATGAATCGCCGTCATCATCATCTCCATCATCTCCCCCATCCATAGGATAGTCAACCGGACCATCCTTTGGCTCATCATCCTCATACTCCTCTGGATCTAACTCAGCAACATACCCTGGTGACTCAGCAGTAGGTGAATCAACAGGAGGTAATGGCTGCTCCTCAACCGGAAACTCATGCTCATCCTCCAATGGTATATACTCAGGGTATATAGGCTCTGGCACGTAGTCAGGATCATGTGGCTGTATGAACATAGGCTCACGCTCATCCTCGTCCTGTGGTACTGGTGGTGTCTATGGCTCCTCTGGCCTGGTATGTAATCCGATGATGGGTGGGGGCTACCGGCTATATAGGGAGTCCATCGTATCCGTATATGATGATCCTAGAACCTCCATCAGATATCTCCTCATCGGCTCCCCAGAAGACTCTGCCTGGCTCGGAATCGGTGTAGACGGAAGTGTAGGTGACAGCGGATGATGCAGAAGACATGACTGCTGTAAAAAAACAAAAATAACTTATATAAGTATTAATTATAAGACTCTTATAGTAATATACGTAGTATAATTTATATACGCGTATATCAATCATGCAAGCACTTAGTAAACTACTAATGCTAAAACAGTGTATGTCATGTAAGCATGTATGCTAGATTGCAAACAAGTAATGTATGTGTGTCCCGTGCAAACCCCATTTGTGAATGCAGTGTTTGAAAATGGTTATAGTCCAGACAAAAACTTTTGACCTGGTTCTCTATAACCTTGGCTCTAGATACCAATCTGTAACACCCCCAAATCTGGGTAGCAGCGGAATATTGAATATCCAAGGGCGTTACTTCATAGATCAATAGCACAAGATATGAGAACGACCACTAAACGTGTCATTTTAAAAAGATACATTGGATTAACAAAATACTTGTTCATTACATAAGCTCATGGCTTCAAATTGTTCGACAATATAAGTAAAGATTTCGGTTTATAACAAATGTTCCCAAAATGTAATACGCCCTAAATCTTTAGTACTGACTCTCCAAAGAGTGACCCCCAATGTATCTTGGCACCTCGTGCCTTATTGACCTGAGAAAACATGCTTAAAACGTCAACATAAAGTTGGTGAATTCATAGGTTTATGTAAATCAATTGAAGGACCGCAAGATTTCCAAGTGTATGATTAAGCAACAGATGCAAACATCATAAAAAGCTATGATGTTTTCCCTAAGCTCATGACACTTGAAAGCTCGACATGTATGAATGCAATAAATTGCAAACATTTTCCGTGAAAGATGTTTTTAACCCGCAACATCCCAAATCCGACATGGTAAAACGTGTTGTCTGGCAAACCGGCACAGTGAGCGCTACTCACCGAACGGGGAAGTCATCCCAAATAGATCTATTATCACACTCGGGCCTCACCAATCTAGTAATTGACAGTTTCAGATAATGGGCTTAGTGGGTTATCTCTACTTAGGCACCACGTAATCATTGTATAAAATGTCACTTGCGTCTAATTTGTAAAACAAATGCATGTTTCTTCACCCCAAAGATGTAAATCATTTAAATAATTGTAAAGCATGGGGCTATGTACTCACCTTAGTAGGTAGTCCTTTGTGAATGATAAATATATCCAAGAATGGTAATTGAATCATACCGTCAAATACTAAGTAAATACGGCCATCTTAGTCTATAAGTTTAGCTAACGACTTAATGCAAAAAACCCTTTACAATAAATTGTTAATGTCACATATAACAGTACAACTTGTGTGGGTGCACATGTTTATTATATTTGTCTTTACTTGATGGCTCTTGGGAAGGTATACGATTACACACGTTCAAGTATAAACGTTATTAATAAATATACATATTTATTAAGTCGTGTTTAATTTGTATAATATCCGACAAATATTATAACTTGTACGATACGTTAAGTGTTTATAAAAATCACTTTTGTTTATAAAATACCCTAGGTATTCTAAGATTTACAAAAACAATCTTATGTTTAATGAAAATATAATATTTACATTTTAAACCCCTAGGTTTCCACATTTATCACCTATAGTCTTTAATTTTACACAATTTACACTTTAGGTCCTTATACTTTCAAAATAGTCCCTTATGTTTTTCAAAGTAACAAAACAGTCCCTAGACTTATGAAAAATTAGTTTTGACAGTTTTAACCCATGAGTTTCTAAGTTTACACTTCTAGTCCTTTAACTTCCAAATTTTACATTTTAAGATCCAAATAAGTTTAAAAAAATAGCAAAAGGTTTTAATTAACTCCAAAAGCATTTTAAGTTGTTTTCACTTGTAAATATACGCGGTGAGCTTAGTTTTCACGCTTGTGGGCTTTTTGGACCCGATAGGGTCTATTAAGCATTTTAAAGGCCCAAATAACTTTTCAAGATGATAAAAGCCTTTGATAAGCTCATATAAGTTGTGTGAAATTGTGGGACTTATAAATAAGCTCGGATGAGCTTATTTGAGTTTATTTGACCCATGGCCCATTTAACCGAACCCGTATATATGTTTTGGCCCATTTAAAGGTTGCCAACTAGCATAGCCTAGGGTTTTATCTTAAATTAAGTGTTTTAGACCTAGGTAAGCCATTTTATCACATTATCTTATCCCATAAGCCAATAATCTATGGTAATGGGCTTTTAGGCCCATTAAAAGTTCGGCAAGGGTTTTGAGAATGTGGGCACATCCAACATAAGCCCATGAACACTTAGGGTCTTTAATAAGCTCATGAGTCCTATTCTAGCTTATAAATAAGTTGTTTTCACTGTTTGGCTTATTCATAAGCCTATAAGTCTCGTAAATAGGTTTTTGATCCCATTAAGGGCCGTAAGCACTTAAGCGTATAAGGTTTCGTCCACTCGGGTCCATAAGCTTTTCATGCTTCCAATAAGCTAAACTTTATGTCTTGGCTTAATAATTAAGCCGTTTTGGCTTATTGATCCCGCATTGGGCCTCGCTAAGAGCGGTTAAGCCCATTATGGCCGTAAAGCTTTACATTGATATTTAGGGTTCGCTATTGGTTTTGTTAATCACCCTTAAGCTACTATATAATCTCTTTAATATATACATTAGCCAACCGATATAAGCTTGTGTTCTTATATTAAATGGCTTCGAAGGCACCCAACAGTGGACAAGCACGTTCTCATTGTGGGTGCGTATGGTTTGGGTTTGTGGTGTTTAACCACGAACGAACACTTTGAGCTTATTTGACCTACCTATGGTTCGTGTTTAACACATGCAGGCGTCTAATTAGCTTGTATACTCCTTCCCAAGCCAAACTATCAAGTTAAACGCAAAATGTTTACGTATAAGTTTTGTATAATTCGATTTTTAAATGAAAACGTGTAACTCTAGTCATTGTTAAGCCTTGCTTTATATAGGTTTACATCTTTTTAGCACCACACAAGAGACAATATAAATATGTACACGCGAATAACGTGCATGCCTTGCATTATGCATATACAAGCTCACGTTTATTTTGTATTTTGCAAACTAATCTGGCCAAATCAATCTAGCAACTAAGGAAATACGTATGGTAGGAGCATGATAAGCTTAGAATGCAACTTACGTATGGTAGGAGCATCATAAGCTTAGAATGCAACTAAGGAAATACGTGGCCAAATCGCATAGAAATGACAACCCTAAGCTCCAAAGCTTATTAAGTACCCAAGTCTCGGCTCGTGATCCTTCTTGTGACCTTGTATAAAAACCTAGCACAAAGTTTTGTGTTCTGAATAAAGGTTGGAGGGTGTTTGTCCGGCTTATGACCCGACACGAATTGATTAATATGGGTTTTGATTGAGGGAGAGTGTAGTGTTTTAAAGAGTTTCAAGAATGTCATATGTCAAGTGTATATGGGTAATTATAGGCTCATAAGCTAGTATGGTTTACTAGTTTCCAATCCAAAGCCAAACCGTTCCCTATAGTGATGGTTTTATGTTTTTCTAGTTAGTCACCCATGGTATTGATAATACTTCTTAGTACCATCCTTGATTACAAGATATTTGTACAAGATTTGCCTAAGATTATGAAAATCTTATGGTTTGTGTGTATGCTTTTTCTTGCCAGCGGGTATCAAGAGGGAAAAAGAGCTCAAATGGTTATTACCCAATGTACATTAGGCTATCTCAGAGACTTAAGGACAAGGTTTTTTTTTAATTAAACTTGTTGTACATGTAACTTTAGTATTAGGCAAAAGAAGATTTGTAGATTGATATTGCACATAGGACGAAGTAGATAAGAGGGAAAGAAGGGTTTCAAAATCTTGTTAAATTATAATGTATAAGTCTAATTAGAATGATATTGGTACAATGTAGTGTAAGTATCCATTGTATTATGGTTCCTTTGTTCACCTAGATTCGGCCATAATGGCTTGTTAACACAAGAATTGAATTATTTTTGTGTTTAAGGTTTAAAAGTGGTTATTGGTTTGAGTCTAGGTAAGTCTAGGTATTTCTGAGGTGTGTCTAAAGGTATTTTAATTGGTGAACGTAAGCTTTTTACGTGACCAATATAAAATAAAACCGACAAATTTAATAATTACATGAACACTTGCTTAATCTAAACCTGTAATTTATTTTGATGACCATTTACTTAAGTATATATTCCTAGTTACGCGGTTTAGCTTTAACAGTTAAATTAAAAGTAAACGCGTATTGGCTAAATTAAATATGAAGAATAATACAAGTCGTAAAATTACATGGAAATTGAGAATGTTCAGAACTAACAAACATATATAAAAACTAGTTTTGATCTCTTGGGCATAGACATTGTGACACGGTACTACAATGTGAGTCCCAATGAATAGATCTTCTTAGCTTGTTAAGGCTTAGTTAACTTGAATGATTCCAACAACAAAATGAGAAACTATTATTATAATTACAACAAGTTATCGGAAATCTAACTTATAGTTGTTTAAATACTAAGAAGAACTATGAAACAAAACTATAAATATATATTGATTGCAAATAGTCTGCCTAGGTTACAGAATAGCTAACTATGAATTGATATGAAAACTGATATCTCTAACTATGTTGTAAGGTTCCTTTTATACACTAAGGAAAACCATAATGGGCTTACAAAACGCTTACTAATATATAACTAACAGTACTAACTATACTGGCAGTACTAGCAATGTACTGGTAGTACTAACTAATTATAACTAGCAGTACTAAGTGTAGAAGCTCTGAATCCTAACAATCCTCCCCTAAACTTGTGATTTACCATCAAATCTCAAGTTTCTTCTGTATATAATCTTCTAGAGTGCACTGTTGAGGATTCTTCGAAACATTCTTCTACTTCTGTACTTGTGACCTTATAAACCGTAGAAGTTTAAATGCCATCTCATTTTCATGATCAACCTCTAGTTTTCTACTTAACATCTTTGATAGCATTTCTTGAGTAAGTGGATACTTCTTCTCTATCAGCATGTGAATGGAAATTCCATTGTTCATCACTAAAATAATAATTCCCACAAGAATCAAATAGTCTTCAGCTTATCAAATTGTATTCATGTTGATTTCTCCAGACTTCTTCTTCTTCATCAGGCTCAAATAGGGTCTTCAAATCTCCCCAAAGCATTAAGTCATAACCTTTTGGACTTGATGTCATATACCTTGCTTTAACTAGCCTGTGTAAGTCTAATACATCCTGTCTGTCAAAATCATCAAGCATCTCACTGAAGATCTTATAATTCTTGAAACTTCTATCTGCTCTGAAGATTTGATAATACATGAAGTTTTCTGTCAGGACATGAGTCTTCCAATCAACTATTGGATACTTAGTAGCTAAAGATTCAATTTCCATAGCAAATTCTTCTCTTGGAACCAGATCTAAATAGGATTTAAGTTCTTCATTCTCTACATCATCTTCTATCTTTTGCCTTTTTGTACTTTTTTCACTTTGCATTTCACCTGCTCTTTTCCTTGCAAGTGATTTCTTCCTGCTTCCTTTCTTTTCACTATCTTTTTCCTTATCCTCTAAATCCATAGGTACAAAAGTATGTGTTTGATCCCATACTTTTTAAAATATTGGTCTAATTTCTTCATATTTCATTCCTTTGAAGTAACTTTGCTTGTATCCTTTTTGATTCTTCAAGTACATGACCATGTTCTTCCTAACTTCAGCAACAGAGTCAGGTCTATTCTGAAGAGCATGGTACCTAAGCATAGCAGGATCACTCCAATCAATAGTTTGAAGTTGTGTAGCTTCAGCTGGAACTTCTGAAGTTGTGATACCACTTGTGAGTCCCAATGAATAGATCTTCTTAGCTTGTTAAGGCTTAGTTAACTTGAATAGATTCAAACTAACTATATGAGAAACTATGATTATGAATACTACAAGTTATGCGGAATCTAACTTGTAATACTAAGAAGAACAATGTAAACAAAACTTTGAATATATATTGATTGCAAATATTCTGCCTAGGTTACAGAATAGCTAACTATGAATTGATATGAAAACTAATATATCTAACTATGCCGTAGGGTTCCTTTTATACACTAAGGAAAACCCTAATGGGCTTACAAAACGCATCAAGTGATCATGCATATCTATTCCTAATATAACTCATGCATATCACTTAAGCAGTACTAACTATTATACTAACAGTACTAATATATAACTAACAGTACTAACTATACTGGCAGTACTAACTAACTATAACTAGCAGTACTAAGTGTAGAAGCTCTGAATCCCAACATACAACAAGAAGTTACTTATGAATAAACTACTGTGAACAAGATGCTAAAAAGAAGAAAAAGCTCTAAGATCACAAACTATGATGTTCTCACATAAAAGGGCCCTATCTCACTGAATGTATATAGGGAAGATGAGACAATTGAAGTCATTTCAAATTTCAAAGTTAGTGACCTACATCTGGTCGAAATGAATAGAGGTAATACAAGCTGTACCTGATAAAAAAGAAAAAGGGGATGAAAACCATCTATGGATTGATAAAGACAAGAATGGAATATCTTGATCAAACTGAAAAGCTATGTCCACAGCTAAAGCTAAATATGTAGCTGCTGCTAGATGTTGTGCCAACATACTATAGATGAAGAGTCAACTCAGTGACAATGACATCATATATGAAAAGGTACCAATATTTTATGATAACACAAGTGCTATTGCAATCTCAAATAATCCAATCATGCACTCAAGAACTAAGCATATTGATATCAGAGATCATATTCTAAAAGGAGACATTAAATTACATTTCATTCCCACTCAATATCAACTTGCTGATATCTTCACCAAGCCTTTGGATGAGCCAACTTTCAAAAGATTAATTGTTGAACTAGATATGCTGAAAATCAATTCAAAACCTGAAGCCTCAGTACTGACTGAAGAAAACTGAAGCTTCAGAGATTTCATCATAAAACTGAACAAACTTTCAGTTTAGTTTTTGTACTTAACCTTTAGCTTGCTTAAGGAAAGTAACTGAGCAATCACATATGTCTCATTCATGGATTTGCATGAGCATGTGTGGTTTTGTCGCCTTCGCTGGAGCACATATATTAGTCAAGTCAAGAACTGAACAAAACTGATTTATTCAGTTTAGTTTATAAAATAATTTTGTATAATTCTTTAGCTGTCTCTCAAGTGAAGTAACTGAGCAATCACATATGTCTCATTCATGGATTTGCATGAACATGTGTGATTTTGTCGCCTTCGCTGGAAGATTGATGATGATGAAGATTACAATAATTGTTTCAGCATGACATAACACCAAACCTGAACCTAGTCCAACTTTTTCAAACATCAATCTCTAGGTCAGCTTTAAAACAAATGTGTCTTTCAAAAGTTATATCATTTTATCAAAATAATTTCCTTTCTAAAGAAGTTGTTTAATTAAAATATATTAAAAGAGGATGTCCAAAAGTTAAAATGACCTCATCATCTTTCTCTCACCTACTTTTGTAGTTGAATAGACGGTTGTTCACTGTTCTAGGTGTCAGATGCATGCTTTGCTGACTTTCATTAAATACAAAGTTTAGCACACATGTTGAAAACAAACCCTAAACATTCCTACAACTTCATAACCTCAAATGATAATTACAATTCCTTAAAGATTTTTTTTTAATTTCATCAATCATATAAATCACACAAACCATTCAACAACTCATTCTCACAAATTCTTCAAGAACAAACAAAACACACACCTCAAACCAGATCAAATCTTCAAAACCCTAACCATCCAAAATGGCAGAATCATCCTCACAAAACCTATCATCTCCTGAAATCACTCCCAAAGAAGAACCTATCACTCTTGACAAACCCGAGAGCCGAAATCCTTTCTTACCTGCTAGTCAGGTTGAGTTCCCCTTTGATGAAATTTCTTTCACCGCCAGCAATAAAGTTGCACTACTATATCCCTCACGCTCAAATTCAATATACTTTGAGATTGTGTTTGACTTAATTTCCAAATGCTGTCTAAAGGAAGCATTTACAAGGGCCCCAACCCAATACAAAGAGTACCTATGTAAATTTTGGTACACTGCAAAGACCTTAGATGACTTTAAGATTTGGGTATCCACTCCTACAGGTGGAATTAGGGGAGACATAGGTATCAACACCTTTAGAAATGCTCTTAGGGCTCATTACCTACCTCACTCCAGTATGTATGTTCTCCCACCCTCTATAACAATAGTGAGACCATGGTTTGCAACAACAGGTTATAGTGGAGAGATTAGGGCAAAAGGAACTCTCAAGATGAGTTTTCTTCCTCCTAAGTGGAGGCTACTGATGGGTCAAATCATTTAGTGTTTAGGTGGGAAAACAGGTGGCCTGAATTAAATATCCAACAAGGATGCCACCATCTTGTATTGTTTGGCCAATGGGGTAAAGATAGATTATGCTAAGCTAATATGAGAGGATATAATTCACAAGCTGAACAAGAAAACTAGAGAAAAGGTTGTTTCCTATCCTAGGTTTATATCTCTTCTACTCCAATACATGATGCCTGAATATGACAATGAAGAGCTCGCCATAAACCCCACTCAGGTCTTTAGTGTTCACAACTGGGCATTGAAGCCAAACCAAGCTGAAGGACCTCCCTTTAGTGACCACATGAAGGCCATCTGCAATTTAGATGTGCATGTGGAATCTAAAGCTCCAAAACCTTCCTCACAAACCGATGAGGTTCCCCAAGGCAAAAATCCTGGAGCTACAAGTGGACTCAGAAGAAACCAATCTTCAAAACACATATTTGAGTCCAAGACTAAGGCATCCAAATCCAAAACTGGCCAATCAAAAAAGGAAACTTATTCCAGTTCAGCCAAGTACAAAAGCCCAAGCCATCCTTCACCTCCCACACCAGTGGTTGGTGAAATGCATAAAGAGGCACAACAAGCAGCTGGTGGCCCAACATCTTTAGGAGCCATCAGTGAAGAAGGAGCCCACCCTCAGCTCAGTAGTGGTATGTCTGCATTTAATTCTTATTGAACCTGTTTCATTCATCTTCTTTCATTTGCACTCTGAGTCTGCATCAGGACATGATGCTTCAGCAGATTCTGCAGCTAAAGCTGATTTTAGAAATTCTGCTCCTAATGATTCCATACCTTCACAACAGGGTATGGATAAAGGAACCAAAAACTATTAAATTGATCACACATTTACAGGGACTAATCCAAGTGTTCTTGTAGATCAAACCAAATTTGCTAGAGATGGGTTAAAAACTTCCCACACTGATTCAGGTATAAATGAGGAGTCCATAGTTGATGGCATTTTAAAGAAAATAAAGATGGAGGATTTATCAGATTTCTTGAAAGACATAAGATCTGAATTCTTCACTCTTGACTACCCACAAGATGAGCCTATCATTGTTTCAGATGAGAGTGAAGAGGAGGAAACTTTTTAAAAATGAAACTCATGCTACTTCTCATGATGTAGCTGAAGACACTTCATTCCCACATCCTCCATCTCCAAAATCAGCTCAAATTTAAGAGTTAATGTATCAGGTTCACTTACTTCAGTCTCAGAAGAACAAGCTGGAGCAACAGAAGGCAACAACTGAAGCTAAAGTTGCCTCACTAAAGGCTAGGCCCTCATATCCAGACATCAACCAGCTTACTGATCTTCTAGTAACCTCTTTAAAACCCGAATTCTCTAAATTCTTGGCCTTACATGACTTTGCTAGCTGCTTACCAACTGAACTATAAGAGCTCCCCTTAAAATTCACTGAACTCTCTGGAGAGATTAAAGAGCTAAAGAAGCATGTTAAAGATATGGAAATTAAGCTACCTGAGGACTTACAAGAGCTTCCAACAAAATTGGAGACTTTCACTTTAACTATCTCTAGTCATACATCCTAGGTTGCTGAACTGAAGAATATTCAATGGGAACTTCCAGCGAAGTTTCAAGCTTTGCCAGTTCTAGTATCTTCAGTTCAGCAAAAGCTCAAGACTTTGGATTCCCTTCTAAGTTTATTAAACAAGGTTACTGAAACCTTGAATAGGTTTGCCACTGTGGTGGAAAATGCATCAAGGGCTATAACCAAGGATGTTCCTTCAGCAGGCTAAGCAACTGCTTCACCTGCTGAGGGGGAGAAGAACACCACCAAGGATGCTGAAACAAACCTAAAAAATGAATTAGTTGATCTCTTAGGCACAGATGTTGTGACACAATACTACAACAAGAAATTACTTTATGATAAATACTGTGACAAAATGCTGAAAAGAAGAAAAAGCTCCAAGATCACAAACTGTGATGTTCTCACACAAAAGGGCCCTATCTCACTGAAAGTATATAGGGAAGATGGGACAATTGAAGTTATTTCAAATTTCAAAGTCAGTGACCTATATCTGGTTGAATGGAGAGAGGTAGTACAAGCTTGTCCTGATAGAAAAGAAAAAGGATAGAAAACCATCCATGGGCTAATAAAGACAACAATGGAATACCTTGATCAAACTGAAAAAGAACTAAAGATTGACTTCAACAAACCCCTTAAAGATCAAGATCCTCTGAATGAGCTAAATGAATTAGCAAACAAGAAAAGAAAAAGAACCAATGACTTAAAAGACCATTCTAGGTCAACGAAGAAACACAAATCATCAAGTTCAATATGAAGAAGAGGTTCATTGAGCAACTAAGATAGTAGAATGGAAACCGTTTGTAATAACTTTATTTTTTGTAAATGTAATGTAATGAAAGTTAGAACGAATGTTTATCAGTTTATGTTGTTCAATATATATCAATAGTGTAAGAATAAGTTGTTTTGCTCACTTATTACTGATTTTAACTTAGGCTATTTATATATTCAAATAGGGGAAGATTGTTGGGTTCAGTTCCTAAGCCCTTCAGTCTTTTAGTAGATTTAAACATAAAATCCCCTAAGTATTACCCAAGCTGAAAGTATTTTAGTTTGAGCCACTGAAAGCGTCAGCTCTTCAGGCCCTTAAAAGATTGGGAAGTATCTTCACTTCAGTTTATGCAGCTATACAGAAACTGAAGAAGGCTTTTGGAAAGAGCTTCAGTTCAGTTTGGTTGACAATTTCAAGCTGAACGTTGTCTATCTCCTTAACAAAAGTTTGAAATGTTTGTTTCACTTCTAGAAGGTTTGCAAGGCGGGAAAAAGATTGTTTTATGTCAAAAGAAATAAAGCAATCTCCTTGGGAAATGTTACTTCTAAAGTTGGTATAGAAGTACATCAACTTTCCTTAAAGGATTGTACATGGTACTATAAAGCATGTGTACATTAAATGGTAACCCAACCACCCATTTAATGCTTGACATGTGTATTAGGTTAACTTGTAAACCCTAATCCCTTTGCCTATAAAAGGAAAGAGATTCCTAGAGTAAATGTCATCTCTTCTAATTAATGTGATACACATTGAAGAGATCATTTATCTCTCAAACAAACTGAATAGAAATTGCTGAAGCTTCATTTCTAGTCAAATAGTTTGTTTTCTTATTTCTCATAACTTTGGTTAGAGAATAAGTTTAAAGAAGATAACACCCCAATTATCATTCAACCACATTTCTATTTCGCAAGCAAGGTGTGTCATAGATTCTTTATTTGATTCTAATAAGAACCTATACGTTGAAAAGTACTTCTGTGTGTTTTAAACTTGTTTATTATATTCTTCATATATATATTAAACTTACTTTGTTGTCATGGAATGTGATTAGTTTAACTTGATAAACCTTATATGAGATTCTAAAGGACCAACAGTTATAGTTGCATGTTCTTTCCTGAAAGTGAAGTTGATTTTATACTGAAATTATGCTCTTTGCTAAACCACATTTTAGAAACATGGACACCATACATAATGTATTATAGCTTAAAAATATGATGTATTTTAATATTTTCTGGACTTGCACAATGGTCCTTTCTAAGTTTCAACCAAACATTCATTTATTAAAATTGTTACCGAAATATTTAACCTAAAATAAATTAAGATTAAGTAAAGTTCTTTGTTCCGTGCATTTGACATAACTCATGATTCCACTTCCTACATCATAGACTTAGGGGCTGTTTATTTTCAACTTAATAACCCACTTGGAATAAGATCTAAACCCATCTAGGATATTTTTGTGTTTCTTTTCAACTTGTTGTAAAGAATATTTTTGTGTTTTATGCTTTCTTATGTACATATGATACAGGATATACCGCGAGTAACCACCTTTACTCGTCCTCTTCCTCTGTCAGATGTTTTAGCGTTGTCGAAGACATGCTTCTCATACCGAGCTTCTCGATAAGGAAATTGAATCTTTCTCTTGGCAAGGGTTTGGTAAAGATGTCAGCCAGTTGATATTCTGTCCGAACAAAGTAAAGTTCCACTATTCCATTCTCCACCTGCTCCTTTATAAAATGGTAGCGTACATCGATGTGCTTTGCTCTTGAGTGTTGAACGTTGTTGCAGCATAGAGCAATTGCACTTTTGTTGTCGCAATACAGAGGAATCTTATTAAATTGAAAACCATAATCTGTTAGCTGTGAACGCATCCATAGGATTTGAGTACAACACCCAGATAAGGCAATATATTCTGCCTCTGTACTCGAGATCGCAGTGCACTTTTGCTTCTTTGAAGACCAGACAACAAGTTTACCACCTAAGAAATGAGCGCTTCCTGATGTACCGCGTCTAGTGTCCTGACACCCCGCGTGATCTGCGTCTGCATATGCTTTTAGAGACATACTGGTATCCTTCGAGTACTAGAGACCCATGTTAATGGTTCCCTTTAGGTATCGAAAGATCCGTTTCACCGCATTTAAGTGCTTTTCGGTAGGCTTTTCCTGATACCGGGCACATAAGTAGACAACAAAAATAAGGTCGGGTCTACTGGATGTCAGATACATGAGGTATCCAATCATGCCACGGTAAAGTGTAGCATCAATGTGTGTCCCCTGTAGATCTTTATATAGTTTATTCTTTTCCACCATAGGTGTGTCTACAGAATCACTAGTTAGCAAACTATATTTTTTAATAGTTTTAGAAGCATATTTTGATTGGTTTAGGAAGATGCTCTGGGACTTTAAGAAATTTGTAATCCTTAAAATAATAACATCTGCCCCATCATTGACATCTTGAACTTAGTGGTCATCAGATTAGCAAACTCATTACACATAGCAGTATTAGTAGATGCAAATATTATATGGTCAACATAAATTTATACCCGTAATAAGTTGTTTCCTGCTTTTCGTGTGAAGAGTGTTGGATCCACTGCACCTTTAGAGAAATGTTGTGAAATGAGGAAACTTGACAGCATGTCGTACCATGCACGTGGTGCTTGTTTGATACCGTAAAGAGCCTTTTTAAGCTTGTACACATGCGATGGGTTGTTCTGATCAACAAATCCTTATGGTTAAGAAATGTAGACCTTTTCTTTAAGCTTGCCATTTAAGAATGCCATTTTGACGTCCATTTGGAAAATCGTCATATTCTTGTTGGCTGTATTTGCTACAAAGATACGGATGGCCTCTATTCTTGCAACCGGTGAAAATGATTCCTCTAAATCGATACCCTCCTCTTACCTAAATCCCTGAGCAACTAGTCTTGCCTTATTCTTTAGTACCCCGCCAAATTCATCTGTCTTGACCTTGTAAACCCATTTTTGTTTGATCAACATAACTTTTTCTAGACACGGCACCAATTCCCAAACTTGTAGCCTTTCAAATTCATGAATTTCTTCTTGCATTGCATCGATCCATGACGGTTTGGTCATTGCTTGTTTGAAGTTCTTTGGTTCTACAGAAGTTAGGAAGGCATCAAAATAACACCACATGGCATCAGTCTGTAGTTGCTTTCTGGTGGAGATAGAACGAGAAGGATCTCCGATTACATTTGCTATAGGATGATCCTTAGTCCATCTACCAAGTGATTCAAATGGAGTGTGGATTGGTCTCACATTAGATGACGATCCCTGAGAAGTCGAGTCTTCATGAAGAGATTCATGAAGTGGATCATCATGAAAATGTGGTGTTTTTGGTGATTCTTCAAAACCTTGAGAAATAATTAGAGAATGTTCTTGATCTTGTGTTGATGGGATACTTGTTGATGGAGCATCTTGGTCAATTGACGTAGACACAGGTGAATCGGCTAAATCAACAGCTCTTGGTGCATTAGCGACTAGAACTGGAGAGACAGTAATAGTTGGGGGATTAAAGTATTCATCGATCATAGGTTGGAACAAACAATCCCAATCATCTCTAGGTGGTGGAATACAAGGTTGTTGAGGAATAGGGTTTGTAACGAGTCCTGAATTGGATGTTGCAGGAGTCATTGATTGAAGCCCCAGGTCTGAACGAGTTGTTTTGAAGCCATTGCGTCAGCTCATAAAAAAAAAAAAAAAAAAAAAAAATTGACATTAATGGTTTCAATGATTTTTCGGGTACGTCGGTTGTAGATACGGTAAGCTTTCTTCTTGGGTGCATATCCAATGAAAATACCTATATCAGCTTTAGCTTGAAATTTGCCCAAATTCTCACTATCATTGTTTGGATAGCAAAGTGCACCAAAGACATAAAGGTAGGATAAATCGGGTTTTCTATCATGTAAGAGATCATAAGGAGTTTTCTATGGCGTCATCATATAATGGATCAGTTTTGGGTGTAACATGCGGTAGCAACAACCTTGGCCCATAGAAATAAAGGAGCTTGTGCGAAGATTAACATTGTACGAGCGACTTCAACAAGCGTACGATTTCTCCTTTCAACAACACCATTTTGTTGTGGAGTTCGCGCAACCGATGTTTCATGAGAGATGCCAACCTGTTCATAGTAGTCTCGCAGGGTTTGATTAACAAACTCAGTTCCATTATCTGTACGAATGTTCCTGACAGTTGCATTCAATCTAACTTGTATCATTTTCAGAAACTTGATTATAAAATCAGGAGCTTCATCCTTTGATGCTAAAAACTTTACCCATGTGAACCGAGAGTAATCATCCACAATGATGAGATGTCTTTTCCATTTTACACTTGCAACACGCAAAGGCCCACAAAGATCCATGTGCAGAAGATATAGTTTTTCTTGATTGGTGTCTCATATTTAGGTTTATGTAATTGTTTCTTGCTTTTGCCCATTGCACATGCTAAACACATATGATCTTTTTCAAATTTTAATTTGGGAAGACCTCGAACGAGACCATTTTTTGCCAAATGATTAATAGCACCAAACTTCAAATGTGACAATCATCAGTGCCATAACTAGGATTTTGTCTTTGAGGCTTTGGACAAGAGACAAATTGGAGAAGACGCCATCATATCCCCAATTGACAATGTATAAAGGTTGGTTTCCCGAGATCCTGAGAGTAAATCAATACCTTCTAGATTACGAACAAAGCACGTGTGTTTTCTGAAAGCTACTTCACGATCTGAGTCACAGAATTTACCAACGAAGAATAGATTGTGTCCTAGTCCTTCCACATAATAAACCCTTAAAATTGTGATATTCCCTATCTGATAGTCACCATACCCCATAATCTTTGCAATCTGGTCGTTACCGAACTTGACAGTACCGAGAAACTTGTGAACAAAATTGGTGAGCTGAGAGCGATCTCTAGTCATGTGCTTTGAGCATCCGGAGTCCAAATACCACAAAACAATTTGGACAACCTGAGATCGACAAGAGAAGAAGAAGATAGAGCAACTGAAGTATTGGATCCCCGAGATGTACCGGGTTCCATTTTGTTAGAAATCATAGATTTTGCAATCTTAGGTTTGCTATTAGAACCATTAGTCTTAGGTACCTTAGGTCTCCTAGTATAAACCTTAGTTACTACAGATTCTTGTGCAACTACTTCTAGAGGAATGGGTTCCCTAAGAGGCACTTTATTAGTGGCGGTAATCCTAGTTAAAGGGCACGCATTTCCAACTAAAGTGAAAGTCCTTCCTGTAGGTCTCCAGTTATATCCAATTTTAGTAAACACTTTTCCTGTAGGTTTCCATTCTTCTTTCTTTTTAGCTTTCTTAACAAACTTAGATTTGGAACACGCATTCATATCAGAAACAAATTCAAGAAAGCACAATTCATGTCTAGCATCAAACATAGAACTATTACATTTAACACACATTAGCTCAGAATTTGTATTTAATTTGAAATGCTGCACATTTTCATTTCCAGATGGCTTCATCAACACAATGGTTTATTCTTAAAAGACTTAACTATCTCTTAGGGTGGTCTTCTACTTTATTCTTCTTTTGGGTACTACTTGAAATCTGCAGGATCCTATCATTCTTTGTATTGTCTGTAGACTTTGACCTGCTAGATTTAGTAGTCCGACTTACTCCTGTAGAAGTTGACACAGAATTATTAGTGGTCTGTTTGGTCTTTGTTTGGGAAGAGCCTAACTGTTTTTGAGATGTGCTGGATGATATTACGGGTTCAACAAACCTAACAGTTTTCTTTTTGTTAATAGGCGAGATAGCAACTAATTTCTCACTAGGTTTGTGAATATCAAGGAAAGTATCTCTAACATATCCTAGAAACTCTTGAATCAGCTTAACATACTTACAAGCAGAGTAAGATGCACTATCTAAAGGGTTTAGTGATTTGGCTTGTTCAACTATCTCCCTAAGAATAGCAGCTTGTTCCATAGTGTGCTTAAGGTAGTATATGTGAGTTTCCTTATTATTCTTATCCTTAGGAGCCAAAATTATTGGGTCATGCTTATACATCCCTGGAGCAATAGTGGTAGCATTTGACACTTGGGCAGCATTGTCAACTTTGTCCTTTCCTTTGAATTTTCTAAGATCATTTTTAATGATGTTATGACAAAAACATGTTAATATAAATAATGTCTAAAAAAGTTATTTATATTTTTTGACCTCTCAACGTTTTGATAATAACAAAATGTAAAAACGTTTACAATAAAATTAAGCGTTTACAAACTATTAATCGTAAAATTCCATTTCTAAGATTAGTAATCACTTAATGTATGAACAAACAAATCATTAAGCATGATTAGTGATCAATAAATTATTTTTCTCTTATCCATTACATTTTTACAAAAGAATTTCACAAAATTAATTATACAAAATATTTTATAGTTAAAAGAAAAGTTTTATTAAAAACTTAAAATTTGAAATTCAAAATTTCCCCCCAAAATGGAAGCTTCTATACCAGATACAACCTTCCCCACAAAAAGATAAAAAAGGGAGCGGGGTCTACCTGGCGGCCCCCTTATATATCTGGGACCGCCGGGACCGCCGCCAGTGACCGTTGGATTTTCCTGTCTATAAATACTGCTCCATCCCTTGCTGAAAATCAGACCTCTTTGCACGAATTTTCTCACACTTCTTTCTCTCTCTAAAAACCTTCTTTCTCTCACTAAATATCTTGATCACTAACATCTCTTGATCTTGTTTCAAGTGATCTAATCTCTTCTTCTCATCTCTTCCCTCTCATTCAAGTGCAAGAGAAGAACACTCGTATTCGTCAAGAAACAAAGTGTTGATTAGTGATCTCTCCTCTTTTCTTCTAAGTATCAAATCTCTATTGTAATTATCTTGTGTATTTGTGTGATTCGGATAGTGTGTAAATCCGATAGTGTAGATCTAGTGATTGTGTATTGATTGTGAAGTGGTAGATTGGTTCTAGCTAAGATTAGGACTCGACATTTAGCTTAGTGTCAGAAAATAACGTAAGCGACGTGTAAACGGTTTTCTCCGCCTGAAGGGAGCTTGTTGACATAGTGAAATCTTGAGTAGGATACTCGAGGACTAGAGTAGGGCGAAGAAGAGTTTTGTAGCCGAACCACTATTATATTGGTGTTTTGTTTGAGTGTTCCTATCCTTACTCTTATAATATGTCATGTTATTTAGCTTTAGTTTAGATTGTTATATTGTTTGTTCATATTATGAATTGGTTAAACATACAACTCAAATCTACATATTTTGTAAGCAAAGTTTTTAAAACAAAACGAACTTGTAAATTATTCATCCCCCCCTTCTAGTTTCCACAATTGGTATCAGGAGCCAAGGTCACTCAAGATTTTTAAAATATACTGTATTTTAAAGCTTGGATCGATCTATGGATTATGACAAATTCTAGAAGGTCATCTATGCTAAGACCACCACTCTTGAAAGTGTGTTTTTATTTATTAGAAAAATTGATTATAGACATATGTTAAATCAAAAGATCTAGATCTTTGGCATGTTATTACCAACGATGATTTTCAACCCATTCAACAAAATCCGGAAACCAAATTAGACGAGGTTATCCATTTTGAAAAACAAAGCGATGATCTCAAAAAGAGATTCATGAAAAATAATGAAGCGAAAATGGTTATTTATAATTCTTTGCCCAGAAAAGAATATGAAAGAATTTTCATGTGTAATACAGCAAAAGAAATTTGGAAAACATTGTTAATCACCCACCAAGGTAATAGTCAAGTCAAAGATAATAAGATCGACCTTTTGGTTTAACAATATGAACAATTCGTCATTTCCGAAGACGAATCTATAGATAGTGCTTTTGCCAGATTTAATACTATTATTACTAATTTAAAAGCTCTTGATGAAGGTTATTCTAGCAAGAACTATGTTAGGAAATTTCTTAGGGCTTGTTAGGTATTAGAAAAAGACTCGGTCACCCCGTGTATTTTACTGTTTATTATAGCTCGTAGTTAATAGTTTAACGTATGACTTTCGGTAATTAACCGGGTACTAATCTCCGGTTTATTGTAAGAACTATATATATACCTCTTCCAACTTTGGAAGAGGTAGCTAGTCTTTTATTCATTTTCTTATAAACACATATTTCTCTTACTAGAAAATACTCTCTCATGTGTTTCTCTCTCTAGAAACTAGCCAAATCCAAGAATCGTCACCATGTTATGACTTATGATATACCACAATTGGTACCAGAGCATTTGGGATGATTAGATCGTGTGTATGTGCGATTTCTTTCTTGATTTAGATCATAATGTGTACTTTTGAAGGTTTGTAGCTCGTTTTTTGATTTTCTCCAGATTTTGATGTTTGTGATGTTAAAGTTTGGGAGTTACTAGTTGCTATAGCCTTGTAGTACTGAGTTGGGCAAAAGAAATCAAGCAAAATCGTTCAAAAGGGTGATTTATAGGTGTTTTTAAGTGATAAAGTTCGTTGTTCTTCGTGGAGAGTTGGCAGATATTCTTCGTGGCGGTTTGGTTAAAAGGAATATTTTAAATAGTAGGTGGCCAACTGTCTGACACACACGGCGGTTTGCTATAGTGGCGAGTTGCTTAAATTGGAGGCGAGTTGCTCAAATCTTAAGCGGCGAGTTGCTTTATTAATAGGCAGCGGTTTGAACAGGTTGCGGCGGTTTGAATATTTTAATAGCAATTCTCTTAACAAAACGCTGGCGGTTTGAAAAGTAGGCGGCGGGTTGCTTAAAACTGTTGACGGCGGTTTGCTATTTACCTTTGACGGCGAGTTGCCTATTTTAAACAACGGCGGTTTGTTCTTATTCTTCGAGGCGAGTTGCTCTAATACTTCGCGGCGAGTTGGTAACTCTGGCGGCGAGTTGAGCTACTGTTTGTACAATTATAATATTTCAAACTTGGGAATTAATATCACTAAAACACGAAACTAATACGTTAACTTCACCACTTTTAACGTACACTCACTAATCATTGATCGATCAAAACATATCATATCATAATAAAACAAGATGTCTAACATGTCGGAAGATATCCAGTATGCCGGTTCTGATACACGCCCACCAATGCTTGATAGAACAGATTTTGAATCTTGGCAACAACGTATACGTCTGTATTGTCTGGGAAAGGATAATGGAGAGAACATAATGAAGTCAATTAATGAAGGTCCATTTCAAATGGGAACGCTCGTAGAAGCTCTTGCTGAAGAAACCGAGGGTGCACTTCAACAAGGTCCAGTACGTGCTAGAGTCTTTACCGATCTTTCAGCTCAAGAAAAGGAAAGGTATAAAGCTGACATTCGTGCAACGAATATCCTACTTCAAGGTATACCAAAAGACATCTACACACTCATCAACCACTTTACTGACGCCAAAGATATTTGGGACAATGTGAAGATGATTCTGGAAGGCTCTGAGTTAACAAAGGATGACCGAGAATCTCAATTATACGATGAATTTGAACACTTCTGCCAAATCAAAGGAGAAACCATTCATGTATACTATGTCAGGTTTACAAAGCTCATTAATGACATGAGAAACATCAAGATGACCATGTCCAGAATGCAGCTTAACTCTAAATTTGTGAACAACATGTTACCTGAATGGAGCAGATTCATAACTGAAGTAAAACTCAACAGAGGTTTGAAAGAGTCTAACTTTGATCAGTTGTATGCTTACTTAAAGCAACATGAGGTGCATGCTAATGAGAACAGAATGATGATGGAAAGGTTCATTCAAACAACTAATGATCCTTTGGCACTAGTGTCTAATGCCTCAGTTCAGAAGTATCCAACACAATCATCTGAGTCTCCACAATCCTCAAATCAACCATCAATTGCTGATAACTTTCAACTGGACACAGGAAGCACGTCAACTGATAACTTGATCGAAAGCCTAACCAACACACTTGCCCTCCTTAACCAATCATTCAAAGCACATCTTCCCCAAATGAACAATCAACTTAGAACTTCCTCAAACGCAAGGAACAATGCTACGGTTCAAGATGGTAGAGTTGTGGTTCAAGATGTTCGTGGAAGATACAATGCGAATAATCAAGGAAGACCATTTCCGAGGAACAATGCAAGAGGAAATGTTGTAGCTGTGAATGTTGGAGGTCAGAACAGAGGTGGCAATGTGAATCCTGATCAAGCTAAACCCATTAAGTGCTACAACTGTAATGGACTCGGGCACATAGCACGAGAATGTCCTTGACCAAAGGGACTTCAGGATTCAGACTACTTCAAGGACAATATGCTACTTATGCAAGCCCAGGAGAATGGTGCAGTACTGGATGAAGAACATTTGTTATTTCTTGCAGGAGAATAGGTCACCAACTTTGATGATGATGTGGATGATCTAAACGAGAAAGATTTGGCACTCAATGTGGATCATATCTTTGAAGCTGATCAATGCGATGCATTCGACTCTGATGTTGATGAGGCTCCCACCACACAGACCATGTTCATGGTAAATCTTTCATTTGAAGCTAAAGAGGGAACTAACTATAGTTAATACCAGTACTAACTATTACACTAGCAGAACTAACTATAATACTAACAGAGTTAATTATGTTATATAAAATTCCTAACAATCCTCCCCTAAACTTGAACTTCACTTGTTAACTTCAAGTTTCTTCAGTTATCTTCAGTTTGGGCTTTTGAGAATTGTATCCAAGCATGTCTTCAAGTCCTTAGCTTCTCTTGAATGATAATCTATTTGATATTCTTTGAAAAACCAGATCATACTTTGTCTTTTAGTCTTTGTCTTCTCTTCACTGCTACACAGCAACATCCAACTAAGTTGGCTTTATAGTTTATGGCAAACTACGAGCCATCAATAGATTTGATATGTCTTTACCATGAGCCGTTTGCTATGGACTAGTCAATGCTTCATTGTAGTAACAAGGTGCATTGATAACCTTATAGTTTTTAGCAAACTATCAGTTATCAACGGATTTGAAATCTCTTTAACAGTAGCTATTTGCTCTGGAGTTTCCAATACTATGGTGTATTGATTACCATACAGTTTTTGGTAAACTGTCAACCATAAATGGATTTGAGAAGTCTTTACCAAAGCCGTTTGCTTTGGACTAGCCAGTCCTTATGCCTATTAAGCATGGTGAACTGATAACCATTTGTTGTGTGGTGGTTAGCCAACACCCAAACCCTTCTCACTTCCATAATAGTTTGCAGTTTCCAAAAACATGCCCACTGCTACTGATAACTTCATCACTTTCTAATCCCAGCTTGCTTCTCAATCATCTTCAAGAGTTTATAGCAAACTTCAATCATTTTTCCATCTAGAAGCTTCATTTTCAGCATCACTTGGCAAGCTTCTTTTGACAATGGATACTTTCTATCTGCTTACATATATATAATGCATGCCTTCAAAGTTAAACAATGTACTTCACACTTATCATAATACCTCCAACTAACCATCTTTTGTTGAAGTGGTAAGCTCTAAATAGCATCTTCATTGAGAGGTAGATCAAACATAGTCCTGAGATCACTCCAAAGCACTCTGTCATACGCTTCTTCAGGCCTATTTGTTCCATACTTCTGCATTACCAATTTGTATAACTTTATAAGATCCTCTCTTGTGAAGTCTTTAATCATAGCTCCAAAGCTCATGTAGATTGTATCATCTCCATTTGCTATTATTATCTAATAAACACTTCTTTGACCTTGCTGAAATATCTTCCAATTTACCACAATATCTAATTTTGTAGTCAAAGGAGTAGGATTCATAGCTTCTACTGATTCCTCTTTACCAGTTTCTGAATCTTCTTTTGCACTCTTATCAACATTTATACCTTTTCTCGCCTTTTGCTTCTTTCTTTTTCCTATTCTTTTTACTGGCTCTTCTTCATTTACTTCAGCAACTTTTTCTCCTATAACTGGAACATCTTTATCATCAAACTTTTGTTTCTTTGAAGTCTTTGTCTGAAGCTCTTCTCCATATCTTTTCAATTTTGCCTTTGTAGCTTCAAGATTTATAGGAACAAAAGTATCAATCTGTTGAACCAACTTATCAAACTCTTCTTTAATCTATTCAAACTTCAACTTCTTTAACTGAGAAAGCTTCTAATTTCCTTGATTCTTAAGATAGTTTAACATATATATCCTTAACTGTGACTGAGTCATGGGTTTGTTTCTCTTTGCCTTAGCTCTTTCCTCTGCAAAGTGTTTCTTTCTTTGATTCACCATATCTACCATTCTTTTTGCAAAATCTTATTCAGGCAAATCTTGTCCTAACACATCTTTTGACAACTCTGCATTTGCTTCTAGCTTGGCTCTAATAGCATCCCAGTCTTCTTCAGTATAAAATTGAGCTTTAAATTGAACTTGAGCTTTTCTTTTCTTTTGTTGTTCTGTTAAAGCTTCCTCTTCTGCCATTCTTTTAGCTCTCATTTTATCTAAATGAATCTGCTTTGCAACTTCTTCATCCAATTGAGCTTGCAACTTTATAGCCTCTTCCAATCCAGCTTCCTCTTGTCTCATTTTTTCTTTAGTTTTGTGAGTAGCCTGGATATCCTCTTCAATCATTGGAGCCTTTCCTTCCCTTTGACCCCTTTTACTAGCAGTATTAGAATCAACTTTAGTACTACCAGTACTAACCTCTTCAATACCAGTATTAATCTCTGCTCTACTAGTATTAATCTCTGCTTTAGCATCCAATCCAGTATCAATCTTTTTAGCCATAGACCTTGCTCTCCTCCTGTATCTTATGCCCTTATCAGTTGATTTTTCCTTGCTAACACCCTGAGAAGCAACCTTTGACAATGTTTTAGCGGCCTCTAAGATTGTAGGACTGATTTCTTCTTCTTGAGCCTCCCCTGAAGCTTTTGTAGGAGTAACAAAATCTGTTGACTTCTCTTTCATGGATTCTCTAACAAAAGAAACTAGAGGATCATCATCAATATCCTGAATTTTCCTCCCTTGATCCTCTGGTTCTTCACCCTCTGATTCAGATATGAGTGCTATCTTGGATTTCCTCTTCAAATCTTTTTCCAGAGATTTCACCTTCTTTACCAATTTGAGCACAACATTCCCTAGTGTCTGCTTGGTTTCCTTTAACTTTTTCTTAAACTATTAATCCTGGTTACCAAGGTAGGTACAAGCACCATCAATTCTTTAAGTTTCATACTATCCTTAGCACTTCCTGATGTATTACCATGTTACACAACTCTACCCCCCCCTACCAATAGAAAGGTATGTTCAAGATTGATTAAAACCAGAGATGTTAGTCATACATGTATATATCAAATTACATTCTTATTAGTAAAAGCATTAGTGGTCTGTGACATTATCCATTCAAAAAGAAAAAGGCATGATCAAATAAAAACAAAAGTTATAAATTATACTCCTAATAATCATATAACACTTGCTTGATGTCAACTTTAATTTGTTTGATGTCCGTTTACATTGATCATTGATTTTTAGTTTACGCGATTTAACTATAAGATAATAATTAAAAGCGAACGCGTAAAACTCTAAAAATAAATAATGGAATTTATTAAAGTTGAAAATAACCTGAAAATGAGAAATGTTACACATGATCATGCATGACGAGTTCCAAACACCCTTGTACGCATATAAGCAACAAATTTGTTACCTTTAACATAATGATCAACGACCTGAATTTCTCAGAAATCAAATTTTGATTATGATGTGAGTGAAGAGATGTGTTGTAGAATAATAACTGGAATTGAATTGCAATTGTGCTAAAAATATGGAATTAATTATATAGTCATGTATGATGATACCGAGCTAAAGAACCGGTATTTTGAAACGCTTGTGAATGCAAACATTACTAAAATGCCCTTAAACTCATACAAAATAATTTTTAGTATTTTTTCTTTTTTCTTTGTGTAGTTTTAAATGTATTTGTCACTTGCTTTAATCCTATTGGTTATTAATTGGTTCTCATTTTTAAAACTTTATGAAATCTCTCATTTGAACCCAATTATATATATATATATATATATATATATATATATATATATTTGTTTTTATAGCTTTGGGATGATTCACGTCTTCTAAAACCGTTGGAGATCGACCAAGTGGCTCTTTTGATGTTGAATGAGTTTTATAGGGTTGTAGTTGCTCCTTTAGATAAAACGACCCCTTAATAGTCAAGTAATTGTAATGGATAACACTTTTATGTAGCTCAAATTGTTGCGATATTTATGTAGAATGTTAAATTTGTTAATTATTGTTTGTGTATGCGTGTGACGATTGGGTCTGCTGCAAAAGATATTGCGGGTAGTGTTTGGTTAAAAACTGGGTTTGGGTTTGCTGGGAAACAGGTTTGGGTCTGCTGGAAAATAAATGCATTTTTTTTGAAGAAACAGACTTTAGTGCGGTTTATTAAAACCACAGGCTGGATTTCCTGGTTTTAGAGCACCATAGGTGATATGTGATCCTTTAGGTGGTGGTGGTGAAGCTGCATTCTTTGGTGGTTTAGGACTTTGATTCCGGCTTACTCCTCGATATTCTAGAGGGTGAGCCTCGTCTATTTAACACATAAAAATGTTAGTTATAACTAAAGGTTGCTTCATGTATATATACTAACGTGTATGTTTGTACTTACTTGATAAAATGAGTAAGGAGAAGGAAAAAAGATTAGAACAAACACGGCCATCTTGTTTACCATCTTTTTGTTTGGAAATTGCCCAAATTAAATGATGAATACTTCGACACCAATACATATATAGTAATAGTTCAACTGATAGTCAAGCTTATGTTTTCCAATAGTATAACCAAGTCTTTGCAGAATAAAGTGACCCGAGTCATGGAGTATGAGCCACTGGGAGGAGACTTAGACCTGGTAAACACTATAGTCCATAGTATCATTCACGATATTTTCTAAGCAGATTTTACACACGTATTCTTTAAACGTAATATGTACGCTACTAAATTTTCAACATCTAAACGGAGAAAAAGTAAAGAATAACTTGCACAAAGAGTACTTACTATCTGTATGACAAAAAGGTAAAGAATAAAGCAATTATTACCATATGTACGACATCATGAAATTAATACATGTGCTTTGCTGGGGTTATTTAGCTTCTATTTTGGGCAAAGAGTTTCATACTTTAGTAAAATATACCAACAGGTACCCGCGCGTTGCGGCGGCGGGTACCCTATGACGATTAACCAGAGAAATTAAAAGAATTTGATTCCGGCGAGGCTCGGTTTACCCGTTTTTATCGGTTTTGACGGGTCCTCCCCGCTTCGTCTTCGAACGGCTTTTATTACCATATGTACGACATCATGAAATTAATACATGTGCTTTGCTGGGGTTATTTAGCTTCTATTTTGGGCAAAGAGTTTCATACTTTAGTAAAATGTACCAACAGGTACCCGCGCGTTGCGGCGGCGGGTACCCTATGACGATTAACCAGAGAAATTAAAAGAATTTGATTTCGGCGAGGATCGGTTTACCCGTTTTTATCGGTTTTGACGGGTCCTCCCCGCTTCGTCTTCGGACGGCTTTTATTGGCTAGCCGAACCGATGGTGACTCCGGTTCCCAGTTGAACCCGTTGGTCCGACCCGGTTTTCAAATCTATATGCACTATCATTTTTAGGAGACAACCCTCCCCATTCAAAACATATCTCTCACATTTGCTATTCTCCAATTGGTCACTCATATTCGCTTGGAAAAAATGGACAAAAGAAGTTAGAGTTTCACTCTAGGTAGCCAAAGACTGCCAAGAATAAGATGACTATGTCCAAACAATACAACACGATCCCCATATGCAACTTTAATCCGGAACGTATTAGACATCCTCAACAAGTTGCATGAGGTATTGGAACTTGAGGCTGCCAACGAAGAACAACATGCTTCACAGCAAGAAGCACTACAAGAAAAAGGAGAACGTGCGACGAAATTTTCCCCGGCGACATATGTCGCCGGGGATATACCACTAAACAAAAAAAAGTTTTTCCTACGTGGCACTGGTTCAGCATGACTTTTTAGTCAAAGTTAGAAAAACTAATCCCCGGCGACATGTCGCCGGGGATAGTTGGAGTTAAATTTGACTAAAAAAGTCACCAAAAAACTTGGCGGTAAGTTTTCCCGCTCACTTTTTCCCGGTGGCATGTCGCCGAGGAATATTTGACCATGGTTTGACTTTGTATAAGTACGAATGGTTAATGTTAATGATCTTGAAACGTTACGTGGGCTAAACAATCCCCGACGACATGTCGCCGGGGATACTCTTTTGATTGTTTTTTTTGTAGTTTGCTAAGTTAATAACTACTTGGGTGACGTGGCCTAAAGAATCCCCGATGACATGTCGCCGGGGATACCCTGTTGACTAGTCAACAAATTGTAGGCTTTTCCCTGGCGACATGTCGTCGAACATAGATGGAAATAAAAAACTAGCCACGTGGCCACATTGACTAGTCAAGAATTTAGGAGACAATCCCCGGAGACATGTCGTCGGGGAAACCAGTCAATTAATTAACGAAAATTGCAGTTGCTTAATCCCTTTGTTAATTACGACACTATCCCCGGTGACACATCGCCGGGAAAACCTTCCAATGTGGCACTTATTTTGGTTGACTAAAACTGTGTGGGCCCGTATGTGTCGCTGGAGAAAATTACCGGGGAACGAATCCCCTTCGAGCTTTCCCCGACACGGTTTGTCACCGGGGAATAGTATCCCTATGGACATGTCACCGGGGATAGTTAAATTTTATCCCCAGGGAAAGAGGTAAATGTTGTAGTGAGCACCATTAGTGAACTTAACGGTCGAGGAACAACATGCCGCACTTTAAGAGACTCTAGAGTAGTTATAGTATGAAAAAACAAAGCATGTTGCAAGAATGATAAGATTGTTTCCACGAGTGACACTTAATAAAGGGTAAGGGTTTTCGAAGACGATCAATGATTTTTAGTGGATCATAGGGTGTTAAACATTCCAACGTAAGTGGAGTAACATATATCGATATTTGGAGGGCGATTGTATGTAAGGCCATAGGCTTTGATTAGGATTAGGGTTTATCTGTTCTTGTTCTTCTTATTTTCTAATTAGGGTTTATTTATGTGAATTTGATATCGATTGTTTACTTTATCCATAGTTAGTTATGTTGATGTTCAAACATCCAATTTAATTATTAGTTCTATGTGATCTAAATCTGTGTTTGCAGGAATTGTTTGCTATATAATTACATGTTTTATTTAGGATGTTTTAGACTGAACTCAAAATAAACGACACAATAAGACCATCTATAATTGTTGGGCCGATTTAGAGCCCAGTAATCAGCTCCAAGATTTAAACAGAAATTAGGCTAAGTATTGAAGAACCTCTAAGTGGTGGACTCAGAGGTAATGAAAGAACCTCTGAGTGGTGGACTCAAAGGGAATGAAAGGACTCTCTGAGTGCAAAGCCTCAAAGAGTAACATCAGACGTATTCGAGTCAAAGACATCATCAAGGAAGTCAAAGATTACTTGAATACATACTCGTCAGCTGGGATGGATATCAGCTAGTATGTAGAAGGAATACGCTGAGGTTCTAAGGTGAGTCAGAGGTGGCAATACTCTGACTTTCCTATTACCCTTTGAAAAAGAACAAGCTGAGCTTAAAGTGTTCTCTGATGTTTAGGCGGGAAACTCAATATCACCTAAAGGCACGACAAAAGGTGATTTGAGTTGTCTGTACCAAGTACAAAGTTGGTAAAAGTAGTGAACAGTTGGCAGAACTGTTCACTAAAGTATAGGCGGGTAGTTTCCAAGATTAGATGTGCATTAAATGTCTCGTACATCCTCCACTATAATCTTGACATGTTTTAACTACCCCCACTAAGGATGCAACCTCGTATTAGTATAAATAGAGAATGTTGTAAGGAGTAAATGTCATCGCTTTTATTGTTGTTGTTATCATAGGCATTTACTCCTTTGTCAAACTTACACCGTAGACCTCTGATCCTATCAGCTGGCTATATAAGTTTGCTTGTAAACTTGATACTCTATCAAGTTTACTTATTCAAAGGGTGATCATACATTGTCATTTAACTTGTGCGATCCATAGCACATTGTAATACTTTGATTATTAATCAATAAAGCATTACACAATTGAAAAGTTATTACTTGTGTTATTTACATTAAATAAGTGTTATATTTCATATAGACGTGTTAATTGGGACTTTAAATTGGTATCAGAACAGTGTCGATTTATAAAACCTTTTAGAAACTGTTCTTTGTTTTAAACCAATCAAGATCCAATCATGTCTAGAACCATACCACCTATCCCACCATCTTTTGGTGCAAGTTCTGGTTATCTGGGTAGCCCTAATGTTAATAGGGTTGACACGATGCCTGCAACTACTGACCCTATCAACACTACGAACACAACAAATGTGTCTTAAAGTGTTGTTGATGAGAACCTCCCTCAACTTCTTGATTCAAGAGGAGGGTCTCATGTCACAAATGTTCCTGCTTTTGACAAAAAGGATTTCACGAGTTAGAAAGTTAGGTTCTTAGTATTCCTTGATGGACTTGAACCTAACCTTCTAAAAACTCTAAAAGATGGACCATTTGTACCCATGTCAAGTTTGTCCACTTCTGAAAATCCTTTGCCTAAACGTCAAAAACAATGGTCAAATGCTGAGAGTCATCTTGCTAATCAAGATAAACGATTAAAAAGTATCATTATATCTTGTTTACCAAATGATGTTATGAAATCTATCATCAAGTGCAAAACTGCAAAAGAGATGTGGAATGATCTCATTTTAGCTCATGAGGGACCATCTGACACAAGAGATACCAAGATTGCAGCCTTGAGACTTAAGTTCAATGCTTTTAAATCACTTGAAAGTGAAAAAGTAAATGGAACTTTCACAAGGTTAAAATGCTTGCTAAATGACCTTGAAAATAATGGTGTTACCATTCCTCAAGTAGAAGTCAATGCCATGTTTGTTAATAGCCTGCCAAGAAAATGGTTGAGCATGAATCAAACTTAGAGGGCAAATAATTCTATCAAAAATGATAGCTTGGCCACTCTGTATGGCAAGTACAATTATAAAGAGGGTCTGATTGATCAAATCTATGAGTCAGAGACACAAAGATTTACCATTCAGGCCTCAAGCTCAAAAGCCTTGATTTCTAACCATCAATTTCAGGATAGTGACTCAGATGTTGAAGAAGATCAGAGGACCAGCAACGAATTCATGGCTGACCTAAATGCTGAGTATCATGAAAGAGCTCTACTGGCAAATCAAAAGAGGTTTTATAAGAGGTCTGGTAGGGTTGGGTCAGCTAGGAAACCCTTGGACAAAAACAAAGAAACATGTTTTGCTTGTGGGAAACATGGTCATTTTCAAAAGGACTGTCCCTCACACAAAACTTCCACACCATCTTATCCATCCTCAAACAATTCCTTCAACAAATCCAAACCATATACACCATCCTTCAACCAAACATCTTCTCAGAACTCTAGTAATCATCAAAAAGATTAGAAGGGAAAATACAAGGGACTCAAAGCTGAAATGGATGTCCTAACCAAGAGGATTGATGATATAACCAAGGGAAATAGTGAAAAAGGAAAGAAGGATAAAGAAAAAAGTGAAAAGAGTTTGTTAGTTGAGTCATTGGACTGGGATGATGAATCTGTCTCATCTGATGATGAAGGGAGCACCAAGATCAGGGCATTTATGGCGATTATAGAGGATGAGCCCTCAGTTGAAGAGGCTGATGCAAAATCAGGCCAATGGGTTGACAATACCATGAAAAAGGTACACAGACTTTTGTCTATGACTGACGGTGATGAAATAAAACATGTTTTAGACTATACTCATGTTGACCTTCACTATGTGGAGGATCAAAGGAAAAACTTGGTTAGTAAATTTAATCTACTTAAACAGGAAATATCCTTACATAAGTCAGAACTGTGTAACCTTAAAAACACTGTGTCCATTAATTGCTCTCTTCAAAATGAAGTCATTAGGGTAAACCTACTAGAGAATGAATCTCTGAACAGATGAGATCATTGACCTAAAAAAGGTCATTGAGAAATGGACCTGCAGTAAAGTCACCCTAGACCAACTGCTCTCTCAGTAAGTACCTGGAAATATTGTCAAAGCTTTGGGTGGGAAAAGTATAAGGAAAGAGAAAATCTCCTCCAAAGAGGTTGTTTTCACTAAAGCTGATGAATCCTCATCTACGCTTGCACCTGAGATTACATCTGATTCAGAGTCTGAATGTGACTCTCAGGAACCTCTTCCACCTCTTCCCAAGCTAATAGGAGCAGCACCTTTTGGCACTTCAGAGAGTCTTATTTCTTTGTCTGACTTGACCCTTAACATGGCTGACCTTACACTTGACACTCCTGACCCCAAGAAGACTAGACCATCTGTTAAAGTGTCACCTGCATATGTCATTAAGAATAAGATAGAGAAATCTCTCGCTGGTCCTAAACCTTGCTCTGATAAAACGGCTCACTCGTCCACTGAGCAACTTCTTCTCACTTTGATGGAAGAGGTAAAGGGTCTCAAAAGGCAAATTGAGATCCCTTCAGGCACCCCTCCATCAAACTCCCAGCCAAGTAGTTCTAAAGTTTACAAGCAAAACACCTGGTTTGGACCCTGTTATAACAACCCACAATTTTCCATAATATTATTTTAAGGTAATATTCCACTTATTGTATTTAATACAACCATTTTCACGGATATATTTTTTTATATCAATGTATTTGATATTATATTCAATTATGTAACGTAACTTACATTTCCAAATAAACGAGCTCACACACCTACCAACACCAACTCCATTAATGTTTATGTCAAGTAAACATTGTAATATGTCAAATAATACGTTCTAATATCCATTTTACCATGTACGTTATGTATTTAACATACCATCCAAAACGTTTAACATAAAACGGATTTTACACGTTAAAGTTTATACCTAAACCCTAACCACATGTATTTTACAAGCAATCCAAATGTACTAACCAATAAGGTGTACGTACAAGTTAACCATGCACAAGATTTAAACCATTTCCCTCCAAATTCTTATAAGCCATTTGTACCATCCTTTAAGCATAAGTTACAACTCTTCCAAGCACCACATTTGAATTATTTCTTCCCTCCACTCCACCTCATGCTTGTACAAACCAAACAAAACCCTAACCGAAGCCCTAACTAGTTGAACTAGCTATTAAACAAGCTAAGATCAAGATTGATTTTCTCCACCATGACTCACCACCTTGTCACCACCTTGTCATCACCCTTTCACCACCAAGTCGACACCTCACCACCACCTTGTCACCTCCTTGGTTATTCGAACCCCTCCCACCACCTTACACCTCTTTAAGCTAGAACACTAGCTTCCATTAGTCACTACATCACCTTACACCTTTCTAAGCTAGAAACCTAGCTTCCATTAGTCATTACACCTTGATAAGGATGCAAGACTTAGCCATCTTGACTTCCTTGCCCTATAAATACTCGAACCACACACACATTCTCACAACACATAATTTTATCAAACACTTTCACTTGTTCTTGACCTATTTCGAGCCAAAGAAGAGAAAGGAAGGAGTATAAGCCAAGGAAGAAACCAAGGTGTAAGATAGAAGGGTTCTTGATTCATCTCCAAGGACTACTCGATCCATACCAAGCCATTCGAACCATTATAAGTACTAGTAAGTCATATAACTCGTTCAATAAGCTCTTGATGTGTTATAGATCATTTATAAGCTTTGATTAAGCCACTTGTATAAGCTAAAACTCTTTTGAGACTTCTAAACCAAACCATGCCCTAATCAACCCTTTTTGGACCCTAAACCCATTCGAACTTCATCAATAAGCTAGCTAAAGCTTATTTGAACCAATAAGCTCTAAATACATCTTTTATAATCACTTGTATAAGCCCTTGAACCATAAACTCATTCGTTTGATTTTCCTAAATCAAACGTGCCCTTTAAAGCTTTAAAAATCGTTTTTGCATTCCTATAAGCTATAAGCTATAAGCTGATCTCAAAAGCTATTTAAATAAGCTATACTATCATTTCTATAAGCTTTGAAACTTGTATACTTTTTGGGCCAAAACTATAAATATCCTAAACTTAAATTACAATGGACCTGTTTTGTCAAAACTCTAATTGTGGGGTTAAATTAATAAATTCATTTAATTATAAAATGAAAAGGATTAGTTTTGTAAAACTATTTATACCGAGGGGTATATATTGCCATTTTGAAATTATAAGGATATAAAGCATAACATTTTCATATTAATAAACGAAAATGTATTTAAACGTTATAAGACTTGATTTTATTAAAAACCCGACACACCTAGCGTTTCATTTATCGATCGAGACACTTATAAACAAGTTATGTTATAATTTATCATCAACTAACTTTTGGAGAAACCTAAAAAGATAAAATCCTATCATTTATATTATGCCACTTAGGTGGTATTTGTTTCATTAAGATGTTTTGGGTCTAAATCTGATTACCATATCTTACTGGTAAGAGGTGGTCATAATGTCTGAATCTGAATGAAAAAATGTTGTTTGTTTTTTCAAAATTGTCTTAATGGTCTATTTTTTAAAGTATATATCAAACAATAATAATACGATGAATAAATAACTTTTATAAACATGAAACAAAACATTTTTATCATATATTTAACACAACAATAAACCATTAAATAAATTATCTTAATACATATTCTAAATTTTAACATAGTAAAAACTATTACACAAACTTTCTTAAAATAATACATAAGTTTAACGTAATGAAGACAATCAAGTAACTTATCTAAAACCAAATAATTCAAGACCTTGCTTGCATTATTTGTGTTGCGATGTCATCTCGTAAGTTAATCATATATTGTTGATCGGCTTCACTCCCAATATTGAGCAACTTCAACATCACCATCGTTATCATCACGTACAATTTCATGAACATGTATGTCACTTTGGTCGTATTCAGCAAAAAAATCATCGCTTAAACCCTCCTTTCGTATAAAGTTATGAATTGTAAAACATGCAATAGTAATATCTCTTTGTTTAACCAAAGGAAATTTGGGCATACGCTTCAATATTGGAAAACGTGCTTTTAAGACACCAAATGCACGCTCGATTACGTTTTGAAGTTTTGCATGAGCGTGATTGAATTTTTCTTTACTCGTCATTGCACGTTTCCGACGAAAGTCTCCTAACCAATACCTGTGTAGTTTGGGCAATTTTTTCTTTTTTCTACGGCATGATAAAAAACCTTGGCCAAAAGTGCCACAAAAAACAAAACCTTGGCAAAAAATTGACGTTAAAAAGTATATATACTCCATATCATTATTCATTGTAATTATTTTCAAAAAGAAATTCATATTCATTGGTCAACTCTACAAGTACACTCCCTCACCCACTATGTCAACAACAAATATGACTTTTTTTATTATATTTTCACTTTATCTCTACCATACAATCGTCTTCTTCCTCTAGATCTACAGTTTCAAGCTTTTTTTCTATTCCAAATATGTTTCACCAACTCACTAGAACCGGATTTATCCACAAAGAGACTGCTTGTAGGGGGCAAAATGACGACAAACAAGGGTTCTTCAAGAGTAAGAGGCTTTCAGACAAAACCACCACCTCTTATTTGGGTCAGAGCTTCAAACTCTTACTCGGTCTGACTCACATGAAAAAAAACAACAGTCGAAAGCCAATTTTGGGCTTAAAAATAAGCCAACAAACAAGCTTTTTAAAAGCTGAAACTTAGAGGGCTTATACAAGGGGTTATAAGCTCTTAAAATAAGCCAAGAGATTGGGCTTAAGTAGACTCAAAAGCTAAGCAATGAGAGCTTAAAGTCTCCCCTTTGCACCAGGGGAGATTTTAAGCTAAACTCAAGGGCTTATTTGACAGCTTTTTATAAGCTGTCAAATAAGCTCTAAACAAACAAATAAGCTAAAACAGATTGAGTGTCCTATGAAAGGGACTTGTGCACCAATTTTTAGCTTTTTAAAAATCATTTTAGATTGCTGAATTTTAACAGTGAAAAAGGGGCTTTGCTTTTTTTAAACTGTCACTCAAAGACTTTGTGATTTTTGATTCACCAAAGTCAAAAGACCAAAGATGTTTGTTAGCTTGATTAAAACACACAAAACAGACCCTTTTTTAATCTTAAACTCAAACTCCAAGTGCTTATAACTATAAGCACTTGTAGCCCTTTTTAAAAAGTCACAGTTTCAAAAATGGTTTAGAAAACCTTGGAAAACAATTTTAAAAGCTTAGAACTTTTAAAAACAGCTTTAAATAAGCTTAAAACTTAAGCTTAAACTAAACTAGTTACCTCAACCCATGCACATACCCTTTTTGACCCGTTTTGAGTGCTGACCCAAACACTCCTTAAGTGAAACTGCCTAAAATAAAGTCCTCTTAAAATCTAGTTAATCACTAAATCTATTAAAACTTTATATCTACTTTCACTTAAAATGACCTAATAAAGCTATCTAAGGACTAAAAGCTAAAGCTTATCAAGCAGAATAAGCTAGTTCCTCACCTAGCTTTTCCTACTCACATGACAGATTTGAAGGAGGTGAAATATTAATAGATACTAGCTATCAAATTTTAAAACATTTGCATATTTAAACTAACTAAACAATACTAGACAAGTTTAAGCACAAAGAAATCAAAGGAATAATCTAAAAGAATAAGCCAAATGTAATTGATAACATGAAATACGGGATTTTAACTGAATTTTTTGGAAATCTCAGTACAAGCCACTCTTGTAGAAGTGAGTGGCTTAAAAACATTCCCATAATGGCTCACATACCTCTAAAACCTTGTAGCATTAAGCTCACCAAGCTAAAATAGCTTTATTCACCAAATAGCTTCAATCTTTACTCAATTGAATTCTAATGAATATATGTTGATATAAAATGAACTAAACAAGTTAATGAATAACTTTTAACAAGTTTTTTAAACTGAATTGAGCTTGTTGGGAAGTAATAAGCTGATCAATAAGAATGACTTATTTACAAGCTTAATTGCTAAAAATGGCTTTTTACATGAAAATAAAACTCAAACTCAACCAACTACTTATAATGCTTTAGAAATGGAAAGTACAAGTGAATTTAACACAATACACTGAAAATAAAGGCTTTAAAAAAACTTAATTGCAACAGTACACGAAATTAAAAAAATACAAAGGAAATTAAAAAACTCTAAAAAACTACTCTCTTTTCTCTTTTATCTTCACTTCTTTTTATAAGCACCTCTCTTCTCTTTGTGTGCTTGTTGTGTTTCTTTTGTGAGTAGAAAACCAAACATCATCTAAACCGTTGAATAAGCCTTGGGGAGTTGTGGGATTGCCAACTTGGCAATAGGGTTTTAGTGGAGGAGGGGGGAAAGGTTTGACCATGGTGGAATTAGGGTTATGGGATAAAAGAGGGCAAAGAGACCCGTGAGTTGGTCCTGGGTTTTTGGGTTTCAAAAGTGGCAGGAAAGGTTTATAAAGGGTAGGGGTGACAAGGGAAAGTTTGGGGATTGGGCAAACATGGCCCCCCAAAGTTATATGCATATTTGCATCCTTAGTCCTTGTGTTGTTATAACTTTGGGCTTAGGCAAAAACAATCCCCCAAGAGTCAAATAACACTCTTTCAAACTCGTCCTTAGGTGTATATAATTCAAGTAGACATAGGCAATTAGGTCCTAGGAGTATAACATTTGTTTAATGGCAGTTTTGGCCCTTCTCTTCTTTTCTTCTTTAAAATAAGTTAGGGATTTACCATTTCATCCCTAAACTTATATATTCTTTTACATTTGCCTCGGGTTGACTTGGACTGACTTAGACTTTGACCAGTTGACTTTTCTATTGACTTTTTGACTGATTGACTTTTTCGACTTCGATTTTGGCCTTTGTCTTCACAGTCTGTTCCATTCCGAGTCCCGTTTTTGTCGTTTTGGCATTTTGTATTTTCTCCTTTCTTAGTATCCGTTACCTGCACAAATACAATTAGCAAAACAATGCGTATATTGGCATTTTAAAGGTCCGTATTTTGGTTATTTAGCTAAGGTATGTTAATTATGCACATACCAACGTTATAAAACTTGAATTTATTAAAAACTCAGCACACCTACGTTTACATTTATCGATCGAAACACTTATAAACAAGTTATGTTATATATTTAACATAATTTATCATCCACTAACTTATTTGGAAAAAAGGATAAAATCTATCCTTTAAATCTCCCACTTAAACTATAAACGTAGCACGTTAATAGGGAATTTCATGTGAGGGGTTTCATTTGGGTAGACGTTTTGACGAGTTGCTGGATTTACATATAGAGTGTCCTAGCTCCTCAAACGTTTACTACATGACCTTTGGATTATGATAGCCCAAACAGTGATGCGATATTTTTCACAAACTAATAATCCAAAACTATTCGCATTAAACTTAATGAAATAAAGTTTTGAAATATAAACAATCGAACTAAGACTTGACATATTAACTCAGGTTGCGTGACGAATCCATTTACTTCCATTTGAATCACTTTTCCCATCAATCAGATTTTCCTATTAAAGGTGAGTTTATAGTCTCACTTTTATATGTTTTTCAAATCCTGTGGGGAGATATATGCTATAAACCATGAATACAAGTATGTTACAACTATATGCATCTTGATGATATATCATGCGCCTAAGTTACGCTTCCATTAGCCAATTCCCTTATATCATGAACCATTAATCACCGTAATGTGAACGCGAATATATGTGGATAGATCTATCGGGATTGACAAATCCCGTTTGTGTTTACCAGTAAGGTAACCAAGAGCACTATATTTGAGAAATAATATGTAATTGGCAAATTACCTTTCTAAAAGGATATTTGTTCCTTAAATATCATTGATATGATTTCCATGTTAACGTTTAAGTATCATGAGCTTAGTGCAATAATATTGTTTTCCATGAGAATTGTAATTATGAAATTATTACCAATATAGTAACTTGATCAACCATTATATTATAAACCTGTGAATTTCACTCAACCTTTGTGTTGACACTTTTAGCATGTTTATCTCAGGTAATTAGCAGTTTAAGGCACGGAGTGGCATGGACTTGAAGACGTCCAAACCTGTTATCATTCAAGCACTATGTTTTATATCTATTTTGGGACCTCCTTTTGTAAAACTATGAAATATTATTGAATGATAACTAAATTTTCCAAAACGTCTCTTTATAGACTTGTCTATAATTAATGAACTGTTGATTCATGAGTAATACCTTAATTTAGCTTCTGCTGCTATGTTGAAATATCGGGGTGTTAAAGATTGGTATCAAGAGCCAGAGTTATAGAGAACAAGGTTAAAACCTAAATTATAACTAATTTTTCCATCTAAGAAAGTCCTTCGTGCCACTATATTTTTCCTGAACATTGTGTATATGAGATTTGCTTAGCAGATGATACACAATTGTTAGTTAAATATAAATGATTTATGTTTATTTCCACTGGGTTGTTACAGAGTTATGTCTATATCCACCCATCCTATTATCATCATATCCGATTATGATGTTGAGGATGCTTTTTCCTCTACAGACTACACCCCGACTTCACCGGACTATTCCCCAGCCTCACCGAGGAACACCTCTTCTGACTCTAAAACTGAGTCTGACCCTTCAGAGGATCTATCTGAGGATCGTTCAGCCATACTAGCCATCACACCTTTTCCACATGATCCGTATATGCAGATTAGACGAGCGTATTATGCCACTAATGAGGAATCATCTGATTCATTATCCTTATCCACTATTCCACCACCACCTACACTAGTTTGTCCCTGTAGAAAGGCCTGACTTCTACAACCTTATGAGCCTGAACCTTTTATGAAGCCATTTAGGTATCACCCTAAGGTATGAATTTCATTCACACGGCCTAAAAGAGGGTACGTGCACCACGAGCTCATATTTCTTCACCGCCTGTTTTTCCTTCACCTCCAGTAGTACCATCATCACCATTATCTCATCCCCAAGACTCTGTCCCTGAGGAGATTATGCCGCCTCAGAAATGAGCCCACTTCCTATCACCACCATCTTCCCCTACTGATGTTTCTGCCCCACCTCAAGTATTTGAGATTGGAGAGAATTCTTAGACTGTTGTGGCTTGATAGCCCACCATTCTTACCCTTATGACGGGTCTGGAGCGCCATGAAGAACATATTGATACTATTTTGAATCACTTAGATGAGTTTCCCCTTGAACGCATTGAGCAAATAGAGTATGGTATAAAAGGTCTTGTTGATGGCCAAATAATCATACATCGAGATTTTGACAGACTAGAGACCGAGCTTCAAGAAGCCCATACTCAGATTGCTGGATTTCAGAGAGCAGATAAAGCATGATGACGAGATTGTTCTTACTCGCATCAAGATTTCCACTCTGGAGATACTCATCGAGGATATCCAGGTTCGCTACCGATTAGACATGAAGAGTCTTTTGGATACGATCCATGAGCTCAAGA